>JAPSGF010000006.1:2480411-2665808 GCA_035772895.1 Perdix hodgsoniae | reverse complement strand
AGGAGAAGGAGAAGGAGAAGGAGAAGGAGAAGGAGAAGGAGAAGGAGAAGGAGAAGGAGAAGGAGAAGGAGAAGGAGAAGGAGAAGGAGAAGGAGAAGGAGAAGGAGAAGGAGAAGGAGAAGGAGAAGGAGAAGGAGAAGGAGAAGGAGAAGGAGAAGGAGAAGGAGAAGGAGAAGGAGAAGGAGAAGGAGAAGGAGAAGGAGAAGGAGAAGGAGAAGGAGAAGGAGAAGGAGAAGGAGAAGGAGAAGGAGAAGGAGAAAGGAAAAAAAAAAAAGACAGAAAATAGAAAATTTTGTTTCACTTGCATCAATTCTAGAAAAATAAATTTGTAGGCTGAATTTTCATTTCCTAGGAGTGGTGACCAGTGCCACATCTGCTTTTGATACGGATGGGATTTTTTGATGGAGTGAGTGAACAGGACAAAGGGTAATCATGTGTATATATATGTGTGTGTGTGTTTTTTGTTGTTTGTTTCTGTAGGTTTTTTTGCATGTGTGCATGCGTGTGTGCGTGCGTGTGTGTGTGTGTGTGTGTAATGTCCCTCCAATAAACAGGGGTGTTCTTAGAAATACTACGAAACAGTTAACAGAAAGAAGTTCTCTGAGATGTCAATTCAGAAATTCAAAGATGTTCTGAATGTTCTGAATTGTACCCCTGAAGTAGCTCTTCTCTTTCCATTAACTAGAGAAAGACTGTAAGAACACTGAACTGCAGCAAGTCTGAAACTCACCTCTGTGTACAATCCCTCAGTACTGCTGTGCGGTTTAGTAACGCACACATTTGTACACTGTCTTTCTGACTTCTGGAACCCATCACACATTCAAAATGTTCCAAGTTCTTCTAGTAAGAGAATGGAATTTACTTTATATTCACTTTCTTGGCCAAAAATATAAATCTGTTCTACAGAAATATTCATGCTCTCTTCCAAAAAGTACTGCCCTTCCAAAATCAGTTGATTGCATATTGCCAGGATTACAAGTGCAGTCTCAGCCTGCTATGACATTCCATGTGGGAAACATGCAGTTTTTCAGTCTTTCTACTAGAGCTCTGTAGGGATGAATGATCAAAGCTAGGGGGAAAGCAGGAGAAGCTGGCAGGTAGACACTTCCCCTTGGTATTCCTCTTCGTTGGTTCATGGCTGCTGAAGTGGAGTGAAGGGATGGGTTTCGCTAAGCAAAAGCCTGTGTAGATTTATCAGAGAAATTCTTGAAATTATTTATCAAAGAAATGATATAACTTCCCCAGCAGCATGCTGTAACATAAGATTTAAGCTTTATCACATGCGCATCCAATGTTATAGCTTGCCTGAGCCACATTGAGTGAAGAGTCATTGTCTTGGGCCACATGTAAAATACATAATATAGTTATGTATATAAGTAACAAAATATTTTATTTTTTATATTTTATGAGACAAATCCACCAAAAATAATAAATTGGTAAACTATATCTTCATACTCTGGCACAATTTTCCTCTTGACTTAATTTCATTTTGCAAATCATAAATTTTTTGTGGCATTTTACCTCAACTGTAATTCAGAAAAGTAAATTATGTCTCCATAATCAGCATCTAAATTTTTAAGGAATTACTGGTACTTGTGATGATTCAATCCTTTGGACTTTATGAAATTCACCGTTTTTATGACAAATTCATCAAATGTGAATTGCTGGCAGCAATTTTTTCATCTTCTATTAATTTTAGAAGTCTCTTTTTTAGCAACCATTCTTGGGGTGCCATCAAAAGCTATACCAGACACATTGGCAAAGGTTAAAGAAGTTGAGCCGTACCTGTAGCACCAGTATTTAATTTAACTATCACCGAAGCATAAAATTTGAAACTAGCATTTCTCTACTTCTTTAATTCACCTGGATATATTCTGGTGGGATAAACTCATCTTAGGGAAATCTGTTTGTGGCTTTTTTTTTTTTTTTTTTTCTTTCATGAGAACAAGTTCTATCTTTAATGTTTTCCAGACACTACTTAATAAACTCACCATGAATAAATGGTTTTGATTTTTTTTGCAATCAGATATGCTACCACATAACTTTTATAATAAAGTCCATTTGAAGTGTAACTTTAAAAGAAGATAATATTGGGATTTTTTTTTCAGTTATCCTATTTCGTCTTTATGAAACATTTTCATATGCATCAAAAATCGTTTCTGCATACAATGTCTTTCCAAATTTCTTTCTTCATTTACAGGTTTTCTGGTTTTGGGTTCTGTTTCCTTTTGAGACAATATAAAATAGACTGAAATATTTTTATGGGTAATCACTGCATTTCACTCACCAAGCAGCACAAGCACATGTAACATGTATTATACATGAGTTTCAATTTGATCGAGTGTGTGTGACAGGTGTGAGAGGTGGTGATAGTACTGCACTGCTCTCTCCCTTTGTTCTGGTTCCAGTTGAGACAGTGCTAACAGCATACCCATGTTTTGTTTCTTGCTGAGTGACAAAATCATACCTGGGGCTGGACCAGGCTTCTGAACAGGGAAGAGCTCCTGCCATGATGGTGTGGCAGCGGGGGGTGGGCCTCAGTACTTGCTGTCCTAGTCTACATGTGGCCCGTGGACCACAGGTTGGACATGGGTGCTTTTTCATATAGTGGGAATGAGAAGGGCTATTACTCCTGTACTGCTGTAAATCCTCCTTTTAATTCAGGAACACTACTCTTTTGGATGCCTGACAGGTCTAGGTACCTGCCTATGACAAAATAAAGTTTAATTCCTACATAATACAGCCCAGTATCCAAATGTCATCTAGTTGCTTAAAGCTGAAGCCTAGCGGCACACCTATTCTGCAGATAAAATGTCAGGATAGTCTCAGCTAGAAGATGTGACTTTTAACTGGTCAACTTATACCATCGGGACAGCTGACAAAGATTCCACTCATCTGTACTAACTCCCACTGCGCCTACAGCACAGACATTCCCAATTTCAAGACTCACTTCAATATTCTTTGTGAGCTTCTGGGAACTCTCAGGACTCAAAACAGCAGGGAGGCTTCAGGAATTCCGTAGCTTTTCCAAATATCATGGAAGTCCCGAGTACAGGCATTTCAAAGAAATAATAGGAATAATGGCCTTCCTTGTTGTGGACTCAAGCCTGTTATATTTAAAATAGCCTCATCTTTGTGGTGTAGTTTGCTGGTCCATGCTCCTATCTGGTGTAAATCAGCTATATTCTCCTGAATAGATGGAACTGTGCCAAATTATGATGACAAAAATTCAGGCCCTTTGCTTCATAAATATATATTTTATATATTATTGAACTCATTTGTTAAAAACAAGGCACCTTAGTATTCTGAGAATTCCCCATAGGATCTGGCAGAGATAACAACTTAGCCTATCTGGTATTAATCTGATTTGCAGTCCAGTTGAGAAAGTGTGCCAAAGGAATCCCCAAACATAAAGGCTGTTTGGCTTTACTCTCATGGTTGGAGATATGTTCCTCCCTCCTCCTTCTTCTTAAATGGATGGGTTGGATATTCATCCCTGACCCATCAAGATTATTCCCCATGTTATGAACTGTGTAACTTGTCTATTATATTTTAAAATTACTCAGTATATTGACGCACTATTTAGGGAATGTAGCATTTCAGGAAGTAGCAAAAATCATGGGGCAGCTTAACTAAAGTTCTATGTTGCCAAACAACAAAATGTCATCTGAAATGTTCAGCAGCAACCCAGCCATGAAATAGTCACTAAATAGATGCTCTCTCTCCCAGCTTTCTTTGATTTTCTTTGATTTCTTTGAGATATTTAAGACTATTATGCTGTGAACTTACTGCATCATCCTAACCAAGGTAACTGACTAAATGTCTCCTCAAATGGATTTCTTAAAAACTAATGAAAAGCAACACAGCTGGGGGCCAACATAGTAGCTGTGCACAACTAATATGGTTTCCTAATCTCAGCTTCTTCTCAAAATTAGTTTATTGATTCCTTTACTTTTTTTCTTGTCTTTTTTTTCTTCTTCTTCTTTTCTCTAGAAATAAAATGATAGGAAAGAGTTTCTTCCTGATGTGATTAAAATACTTGCACAGGAAGTGAGAAGTCAAGTTCTAATTCTCTCTTCCACTTCAAGAGAGTCACTGCTCTCAGTTTCAGGGAGAAGCATTTTCCTTCACTCTCAGAGCCTAAGTTCAGTGACAGATATAGCCACCATTCTTAGGAAAAATAAACCATATATATTTGCAAGAGGGTTTGGATAAATATTTTTTTATTTTCTGCAACGTGTTTTCTTTCTAAGCGATTCATGTGCACTGCAAAGAGATCATCTCATTTCCAGTCACCCTTACATTTTTAATTTTTTAATATTGAGTAATCAGGAAAGATTTTTAACAGGATTCTTACTCTAATCGGATTAAAAGCACTTTAAGAAGCTTATTAAAGCTTATAAAAATAATTATCGACATTATCAATCTCAGCTAAATACCTTTGGCCCCAAATTTCTTTTACTTCTATCTTCCATTTCAAGAATCTGTTTCTAATTTTTCTGAACCACAAGGCTTCTACATGTTCAGCTGTTAATCTTAACAGATCTGAATTTTAAATATAGGGCAATACATTTATAATTATTATGGACAACTCTTTGGTCAGTAGCTAAAATCATTGGAAATGTAAGCACTTTTTGTCTTTTAGTCTAGGCACTCAGGTACTGGGAAATCTCAAATTATATTCAGTCAAAATTTTACCATAGACTGTAAGTATTTTTCTATTTTGGGTAGCTGTCGTAAATATTAACCACATAGCTACTACTCCCTGTTATAAGAAGTCTTTCTCAACAGGGCACCAAATTGTTGTACTGTGTATTGTTTTGCATAGAATTTGGGGTGCTCAAGCTGTTAGCTATCCAAAAGATTATCTGCATAACCATCCTACTGATTATGCAACTGAGGACTAAAATGCTATATGATATATTTGTGACTTGACTGATCTATACAGAAGCAGAGTAGATTATTTTTTCCCACGTATCTTCGAAAAAAATGTTTGAGTGGGATTTTAGAAGATTAGCCACATTCATTTGGACCTCCGATTATTACTCTTATTGTTTAAGTCAACCTCTTAAATCCTGCCCTTCATACACCTGATGCAATGTACAAGTAGCCATTCCATATAAACAGTATTCCCAAAATGCACTGAAAGACTTGTATAATTTTCAGTTTTACCCAGTAAAAATATATGGACTGAATTTATAGTAATTTCTTTAATCTTAAAATTACATCTGAAAATTAAAACAACACAGTCATCTTATTTACCTCCCTTGATTTCAGCAGTTAGACAGAAAGTACTGGATGGCACACAGAATCTATATGCAGCGCTTTGTAATGCATTATTCAAGAAGTCTGCTATTAACTACAATAAATATTGCAGTACCAGATGCTGTTGCAATGTAAATAGGGAACTGCCACTTCTCCTTCTGTGATCAGGAAAATGTGCTGAATCAGCTTATGCAGTAAAGAGGCAATCCAACACTGAGCTTTGTTCTGTTCCTTCTGGCAAGTCTGTTATGATCTAAGAAATTCAGTATGTGATACGATCTTCAGCTGAAGTGCAAGGCCTTGATTTCTTCTGAGTTTCATAGTTCTGCAAATCAAACTGGATCATGGAAGTGACAAAGTACCTGCAAAAGTGTGAGAGATGCCAAATGCTGCCAGAGTAAGAATGGTGCCACGGCACGAATATTGTCAGGTGAATAGTTAGAACAGGTTGGACAATGAATACACAGTTTTGAATGACTGCTTCTATCTATTAATACTCATCTCAGATGGTCACACTGCATGTTCTGAGTCTTCAGTCAGGCACATGTATTCTTTCCAGTGGAAGAGAAAATATAAATGGCTGAAAGGCTCTTCATGGCTATTTTCACCTCTGATCAAAGAGAAAATTGTATTATATGAGAATAGGAAATCACTACTGGATGTAGGTGAAAGCACTTTTGCATCAAGATCAAAGACAAGTACAAGTACTTGGAGGTCAAGATAAAGAAGAGACAGGGAAAGAACATAAAAGAGGAAATTCTTCTGTCTCAAACAGTATATGGTCCAATAGGCCTATATCAGGTGTTCTGAGGGCAAAATGTCCATAGAGGGAAAATTTATGACAATGCATGTATATGGCTCTGAGATATTCAGGAGTATGAAATCCATCTCATTGCAAAGAAGGGAGGGGACAAGAGGGGATCACTTAATCTTCTGAATCTTATGTGAAAAAGGAGAGTATTCATAGGCCTCATATTTTTGATACACCACACCAAAAGGGATGTCCACTAGCCTCAGCAGATCTCCACCCAGTAATAGCAAAATGCTTCCTTCTAAAGGTTTATTATCTGGCATCTTCCCAGTAGCATTTCTTTTCAATTGGACATGACAAAATCATGCTGTGTAACTTTGTGAAAGAATGAAATCCTTGTTTTGCCTTGCCTCTAAAGGATTCTAGGTATTTCATTTGGACTGTACAGGTCACCAGTATTTGTCAGTCTAGGCAGACCATAGCAGTTCTCCTGCCTACTCTAAACATGCAGAAGGAATTCTCATGAACCCACTAATTAAATAACTCCTTAAACACCCTTGCCTGCATGGGCCTTGGCTTGCAGTCACAATGGCAGTAATACTGGCAGAGGCATCTTGACCTGAAGCAACAGCTGTTGTCACAGGCAGGGGAGAAGGAAGGGTCTGGGAATGGTTTCTGACAGGATGGGTCTAAAGGGCAATAAAGATTCTCCATTTCTGTTATTTCCAAATGATCAATTTTTCTTGATTTGTTTTCATAGATACCCCACTGTCCACTATTAGAGCTCAGAATTATAATTCATTATTATGAAAGCAGAGGAGAAACAACACTTAATTTTGTTAACTGCTCTTTGGCCATAGGTTATTGCTATAGCTGAAACTTTATTCCTCAGCTACCTTGAAAGGTCAAGCAGGAACCCTGCCTCCATGCGTATGCTGACTTCCTTTGGGCAATCTGCCCAGACTGCAGCCTGAAGAGGCTCTCAGGGTACATAAATCTCAAAAGCTTTGAGATAGTCCAGATGGTCTTAGTAGGAAAGGGTGTCTTTTCTCCATGCATTCTCATTGTACTTTGACTAATAGGTTCTGGCCAGTAAGAAGGCCTGGTCTAGATGTAAATATTTTCTCTTTTGTTTTCTGTTTGTTTTCCAGTAGGGCAGGAAGTCCTTGAAGTGATGTTATGTACTGGCTGTCAGGGCCAAAATCATCTGTATTTTCTGAAAGAAAATTATTTTCATATTTGACAATAAGAAAATATTATTGCACAGTCATCATGTCTGTTCTTTTAATTTCAGGGAACATATCTTCCCCTTCTTTTCCCCACTCTTTGTGAAGAGAAACTGTTGTCCTGTACATTGGTCTGAGTAAGGAGGAGCTCTTCTCCATCTGAGAACACTTAACGTCCTAAAGTTTTGTTCTTAGGAGAGAAATGACAAGGCACAGATAGATACAACTACTCTCTGGGCAGTGAGCACCAAGGAGAAAAAAAGTTAGCCAGCACCCACGGATTTTCAGTATCATGGCAATTAAATAGTAAAAAATTATAGTAAAAAAAAATAGTAAAAAATAAACAGTAAAAAATATAGAAAATAAAAAGGTAGATGGAATATTATATTTTAATCACAAACAGAACATGCTTCTTGATTAAAAACAACAACAACAAACAAAGAAAGACCTATGTGGGATCAATAACCATAAAAATTTTAATAGCAACAGAGGGAAAACCTGCACAGGCAAACCAGACAGAGAAAACAAAGGAAAAACTGTGTCAAAATATAAGAGTTGTAGTCCTAAAGAAGGCACGAGGTGTTCCACAGAGCAGGATAATTAAGGGAAATTTAAATTATATATAAGTACCGCTGGTGGTACTTTAATTATGTTTAATTGATTGATTAACTTCAGTTGATACACTAACATTGCACTCAATAATATTTATGTTCATCACAATGAAGTGGAGATGCAGTTCAGAGAAGGAATGATCCTTCCATAGATGTCAAATTACATCACAACCTCTATGAAAGATGCTGAGGTGTTTTTGGTTTTTTTTGTTTGTTTGTTTGTTTGTTTTGTTTATTTGGTTTGTTTTTCTGACATCTACATTAGCAGCTTTAAAATCAGCTTTTTTATGCTAAATGAAAGGATGCTCTTAGTGCTCTTCAGTCCTTTGATGAAACGTGTGAGGGAACAGAACATTGACAACCTGGATGTGGATCTGCTTTTAAGCTCCGCATATCGATAAGCATTGAATGATCTGAGGTCAGGGAACACAGTTAAATCACCTTTTACATCAGGTTACATCAAAACAAACAGAAGAAATGGTTTTTATCAAATACAAATATACAACACTGGTTGCAAAGATTGTTCAGGAGTGAAAATCAACAGCTTATACTTACCCAGCATTTTAGCTTCTGAGGACCATTGCACCTCCAAGAGGTTAGCTAGGAAGCTGACAGTCTTCCTGTCTGAAACCTTCTTCTCATGCAGCCTGACTTTGTTCCATTGCAAGTCAGTCCTGGATTCCTACTTCACAAATACCATAATTCTCCTGCTGAGGTTTAACAGATTGAAAATTCCCTCTGCAAGACTCATGATTTTGGGCAAAATTTCAACTTTCCTGCCACCAGAAAAGTGTCTGTTTTATCTAACCTGGAAAAGTTAATGTCTCTTGGGTATGATCCAGGGCTAATCTTATTTTTCCATACAGCAAATGAAAGATTATTTTCATGGTGAGTTGAGTCAGTAGCTAAGTCATTCACTGCAGGGCAAGGACATTTCCTACTTGTAAAGACAATTAATGTTACTTCTCACTGACCCTGAGTTTTTCTAGAAATAAAGGACTAGACAAACATACTTTATACTGACATATTGTATTAACACTACAGCTTTCTTTTATTTATTTTTTTTTCTCTTTTTTTCTGGCTTTTGAATGACTGAGTAGACATTACATTAATGGATTCCTTTTGGCGATTGTGGGTTCAAAATGGATTTATTTGAGCAATAATGGGATACCATAATGCACTATACACAGTGACAAGATATGTTAATAAAGCGAGTTTCTACTGAAATTTAATGTATGTCTCATTATTTACTTCTGGTTATCTATATGGAACTTTCTTTAGTTATTCCATAGGGTTCAATTGTCTATGCAGGCTATGGGAGACAGTTTTTTAATTTTTAATTTTTAATTTTAATTTTAATTTTTAGAAAATTATTTGTGTATATTTAAAAGAGGTGTTGATAAAGTGTTGTGATTAAAGCCTTGGCTTTTAGTAGCAAATGAAAAACAGTAAACAACGTTGGCATAGCTTAGATATGCATTTCTGAACACGAAAGGACTGTAACATACAAGCAGGTAATTTTTGCAAACATTTTGGTTATGCAAAAAAAAAAAAAAAAAAAAAAATTGACATAATCTGTTTAACTAAAAAGTATCAGCTTGGGTTAGAATCCTTTCTGCCTTCCCAAACAATTGATCTCCACATCCATCACAGCGTGCCTGAACACTTGGCTGCAACCCTGAGCTTAGCGGCTTGTGCATAAATATGCTGCACAGAAATGAGATGTGGCACCCTATGCAAAACTTGCCTCCACTTTTCCATCTGCTTTTCTTCTGTTTTGTGCCTTTTTCCTCCCTTACAAGGTCCTAGCAGATTCTGCAGAACTTCAGGCAGAAAGCAATTTGCATATGCGAGAGCAAGCAGAATGACACTGGAGAGAGAGAGCTGCAATTCGATTATCTCTTAGTTAAATGCTGAGAAAATCTGTGATCTGTGGGGATTACTCAGAATGTCTTAGGAGGCTGTAAAAACCTTATGTTGATGAAAGTCACTTTGAATATATCACCTAACCTTCCTGTGTGAAAAGAGTTTTTCTCTCCCATCCCCCTGCCGACTCCTGGCAAGCTCTCTGCATTATCTAAAGCCACTAGCATTTCTGCAGCTTCAGGAGACGATCTACAGAATCCTGAGGAATCTACATTAACATCTCTGGGGTCTGGCTAGGTTTTGTGTTCCTTACAGGCTTCTCTGGCGATTGTATACACTTCATGCCAGTGTGTTGATGGATGTTTTGTGATGCTGTATAAATATTTTCTCTACTTTTTTTGCTACACATTAAACATTACAGGTGGGGAACGAATATTCTGTGTCTCAGAAAGGGTGACTGTAAGAGACTTTATCACAAAGGCCAAAGTAAAATAACTGCTTATATTTTAAAATTCACTTCCATTTAGGACACTTAAAAAATACTGAGAATGCCACATCTCCTTATTCTCTGTTTGTACATTTTGCAGCTGTGCCACTTTTACTCAGTATTCCATAATGAAAGCGTGGGGATGTATTCAGAGAAATTGAGATCACACTACAGGAGCCAGTTTTGTTCTAACTCATGTGTAGTAGGGTGCCTGGTGTAATAATTCTAAAGTTAAAAAAGTCACTACATTCTATTTCTGTAGTGCCACATGATTGGGATTTTATAGAAAATTATTCCCTAGGGCAAGCCTGTGGGAAAGGTTGCAATAAACTGACTCCCACCATTGTGTTGTCCAGCAGACCAAAAAAAGCAAACAAATAAGTCTCTTCCTTTCAGTTTAAAGAAACATTCATCATTATAATTCTCTTGTATGTATTGTTATGATTCTGTTGTTTAATTTCTGTATGAGTACTATACATGAATAAAAAGCACCCAAATCTGATTGCTGGCAGTTACAGTGCGGTGGAAAATGAGATTGATTTCTCCAAAGACAAGTTCTGAAGTGATATAACACTGCCTCGATTCATTGTGAAGAGGCCAACAACCTCTGTCCCTTTAAGTGGCCTCCTTTTGCTGTCAACCTTAATTAATAAAACAGTTGAATTGCAAGATGCCCACTTAATAAAGTATTGTTCAAAGCTAATGATATTTTGTGTTACAGTAGAATTTTTCATGTCAGGGTTTTGAATTAGCTTACAAGTTCTTGATAAAGCCAACTGAGAATATTGTGTTTTTACCAGAAGTGGAAGGAAGTATAGAAGAAGGAGCATTAAGAGAGATCTCCCAACTCATGTGTTTCCCCTTCTACTGTTGTGATTACTAAGTCTGGTGGGAATAAATTTGATTTTTAAAGGTTTTAAACTATCTCAGGATACCTGCCTAATGTTTTCTGTAATTGCAGCTTGCCTCATGCAGTCATGCCGAAAAATAAAAAATGCTGCATTTTGTTTATAGACTGAATTTTTATTAAATTTTCTTATTTTCTTTTTCTACTAAATGTTGTAAAAACAAAAACAAACAAACAAACAAAACTGTGAACAACTAAAAAAAAACAAACCAGAGACCATGCAGAACCAAACTAACAAGGCTTAATGCTGCCTCTTGAGAAGGACTGCCCTCACTGATGCTGAATTACAGAAAAATAATGGAAACCACAGTCTATTCTGGGGAAAACAGAAAACGTGGCTCAAAGATAGGCAAGGTTGATCCTCTTGCACAAACATCAGTTCATCCCCATGGAGAAGGCACAGACCTACATAGAGGTGGGGCATGGGTCAGGGGATGTGAATTACGGAGCCAAGAGCTCTGGAGACTGAGCAGGAGCTGGTGTTGCATCCATTTTACCACATAATCTAAGGGCTCGTGCATAAGAAAAAGATCCTGCCTAGCCTCAAATCCTGACAATCTGAGCATTTACAAGAAGGACTGAGCTGAGATCAAAGGAAATTTGGAGGAGTTCAGGGGCCCAGGCACAGCATTGCCCCTGCTTTATGCAAGGACTGAGATAAGAAATCTAACTCCAGCAATATGATTTAGGGACCCAAGGTATGAACAATGCCAGCACTCTCATGACAGCCAGCTGGCTCAGGAGCCTTTGGCTTACTGACAGAAGCTTTCAGAAGGTGCCGAGCCAGGCTGTGGCAAGGATGAGGATGGCTTTTTACATCCCCTTTTTTTGTCCAAAATCCCCTTGAATTGCTTTTATTCCCTTGCTTTGTAAGACATCTAGCAGTAAAATAAACATACTGTAGTTAGAAAAGACCAAGCCAATTTGACAAAGCACTTATGTATTTAGGTCTACCCAATAAAATTAAAATTAGTTTTCCCGTTTACAGGCAAGACTGCTTTTGTACTACCTTTGGGCAATCTCAAAAATTTTTATGAAAGATTCCCTCAAGCATAGGAAAGCACTGGACAACATAAGCCTTTCTGCAAAGCTTTTGATTTTTTTTTATAGATCACTTTTAATCACTTTTAATGTGAAAAGTGGAAACATACAAAGGGATTGTGAAAGAAGATACAGACTGTGTTACACAATTCCAGTGTTTTGGCACAGTGAGAATCAAGTTTACATCTTCTCTTTGGACACTGGACATTCTATCTTCATCTCAGAAGAAGCAAACGGCCATTAGGTAAGACAAACTGACAGTAAATTCACTGTTTTCTCTTCAGATCCCATCTTCTGTAATGCATCCTGCATATGTCAGTTCACTCTTAACTTTTTGTTTGGAACAAATTAGTCAGATCTCCCTCTGCGATGTAGCTCAGGAAGTGCATTGCTCCAGTAAAGATTTCTCGTAGTTGCCATGGACAAAATCCATGCTCCATGCCCCTCACTGCCTTTAGCACTACCCCAACAGACTCTGGCTACTTCTCCTCAACATTACTCAAACCTCAACATATGCAATGTATGTCAACAGATTTCTCCTATAGAAATACCACATTTTGGAGGCTATATCATGTTTTTGCTCTGCTATTTCATTCACTTTCAGCTGAAAAATCACAGCAAAATGATACGTCTTTCACATTTGCGATAATACCATATGAGATTCAAAGGCCTAAGTGTTATTCAGAGTGTATATAGCTTATGTGCTTCAAAGCACATTACTGTCTGCAGTGAGAACGTGACCCATCCTGTACAACTTGGCCTGGACTTCAGGGGATATTCCCAGGGGACAGTGTCACTGGCAGTTTTGACGTAGTCTAGTAGAGTAATTCATGCTCTCAGTGAAAACTGAACATAGGAAGGTAAGTGCAAAGCCCATAGTAAATATAACTGGATTCATCAAGGCAAAGCAGAAAATCCTCAAAAAAAAAATAAAAATTTTATATATATATATATATTTAAAGAAATAAGCACCCTTATTTCCCTGATGAATTGAACAAAATAAAGACAGGAAGGAGACAATTTTGTTCTATGAAATGAATTTCATATCATACAGTGAATAACTGTTTAATACTACCATTCCTGAGTATTAATGAAATGCCTTTTGGCCAACTTGTTCTCTCTCGCTCTCTCTCTCACTTCCAGTACCATTGATCTGAAATTTAATCCTATAAAACTTCTTTGGAGGTCTGTTCCTTAGATTTTACACAGTGTGTGTGTGAAAACACAGTGGGGGTTCTGAGTTTTCCTAAAGTTATGAGGAAATTATTTCTGCTTTGTATCCTCAAAATGATAGCCAATTTATTTCATCAGGAAGTTCATTTTACATTTCAAATTCAAAATTATCCAAGCAATGAGCAAAGAACTGCAGTTCTTATAGGCTGAGTTTATATTAAATGAAATAGAATGTTACCTTTAATTAGTATTATGTGGATATTTTTTTAATCAGATGAAATCCGGTGAAAATTAAGAGCTTAAACACAACCCTCGTATTCCTTCTGTAGAAAATAAGATAATATAGGTTGTTAGCAAGCAGTGTTTGAATAATTAAAAAAAAAAAAAAGTTATTTATGTTTGAAAACTATCCAGTTATTTTTAGTCTGCATGAACTCTAGTCTAATTTTATACAGCTTTGTTCACTCAAGAGAAGTTCTTAAAGGGTTTTCTGAGGGGGATGGGAATAGTGTAATAGTAATTCCTTAGTCATTTGTGGATTTCCTTCCCTTCTGAATAAGATGTTTATGCATTCTATTGGTAGTTCTCAGTTTAAGATATTATAGATTCATAAAATAAATATGTTCATTGGAAGAGGGTCAGATTATGAAAACTGGAAAAATTGCCATCCTTTCTATAAGTAAAAATACTTTCACGGTGTTCACATACCTTATTCTTGATCTGAGAAAGGATAAAAAGAGTTAAAAAACTAAATGTATCTGGTGTGACTACTGTTAGCTGTTCCTCACAGTATTCCAGAAATATTCCATATGGAAGGAAGCAGATTTGATATATTTTTCAAGAAGAAACCAAAAATAAGAGGATGAAAATAGATGAAGACTCTTCTGTCATAATTAGAAGCAATTGGTCCCTTGGGTCTGAGAACTAAAGTTTGCCAAGAGAAAAAGTTTCTTAGGAGCAAGAAGCAGAGAAGAAACAGAGACCACAGTACTACTGTCAGTCTCAGTTATGCAAAAAGATCATCAGTCAGAAAACTAGAAAGTGTGAAATCAGACTTCGGGAATAAGATTTCCTAAAGAATAAATAGTATTGTGGTTTTTATTTTATTTGCATTTCAGAATTTTTTTAATTTTTTAAAAATATTTTATTTTAATTTTATTTTAATTTTCTTCTTCATTTCTTCACTGAGAGGATAGAAATGTTATTTACATATACAGAGTTTGTAAGTTACCAAATAACTCCACACATGAATAGTTTTATTCTACAAATAGTTGTCAATATTTGCTTTGACACCTTACCTGAATTCAGTTTAAATTATATTGCAAAAATATTTTCTTTTCAGTTTGAATCTGTGTCACAGTCTCAGCCACTGGACTTGTATTTTCTTTTCCCACCAAGCCTGCCATAGCTTTTTCTCTGGTTTTTGTTTTTGGTTGGTTGATTGGTTGGGGTTTGTTTGTTTTGTTTTTCTTCTTGATCTCTCAATGTTACACAGCTGTTGTTGTGTATGGGAATTCTGTGAATACCTACTATCCTGTATCATTCCTGGTTGAAGCTGTGTGCCAAAAAAGGGTCTGAATGGATCTAAGTGCCTGATAGAGTGAATGGGAGTCAGCTGTGTGTTGTGCAGCCCTCCTCCTTCATGGTTCCTCACACCCAGCCCTGCCTGGGAAGGATTCTTGTGCTGTTGTCTTTGTGGTTTGCTGGATCCTCCTATCATCTGTCTGCTTGCTGGTGCAGCTTCTCCATTGTGGAGAGAGAAGCTTTCTGAGAAATGTTTAAGCAGGAGTACACAAATGAGGTGCTGAACATCTTGGTGAGGATGAGCAACATAGAGAAGTGTCAGGAGAAGAGCAGAGAATTCAGGACTGTGGTTCAAGGACAGAAGGAGATAGGAATGAAGGCTGGGAAGGCCCTCATTGAGGATGGACAGACATTAAGAATGGCCACTGAAAGCCTGCCAGAAAATTTCCGAGACTTAGCATTGCTTGTGGAAGGAGCAGTTCTGGGAGCATGGGGTATTCTGTGACTACACCTCATGTCCCCACCCAACCAAGTGTTGTGCCAGCTCTCCTCTGTTCACTTGTTCACGGCCTGTTTCCAATGGAAAGGTTTTACTTCAAGCTTTCACTGGGGTACGTGAGAGCCTGAATGTCAGCTGAGTGGATATCTCTTTCATTCTGTATAAAGGCTGCTCACTGTTAGAAGTCCTCATATATGCTTATAATCGTGCAAGCTTAGTGAAGGCAGGAACTAGGACTAGATTACAAGAAGGCACTGCTTTTCTCTTGACACTTGTGTGTTAGCTCCCTGAACAGACTGCCCATTTGTAATTTCACTAATGTACAAACTAACTCATGTGAAAACGTGCTTCCATTTCAGAGTCCATTGTCCTTCAGTGCTTGTTGTAGTTTCTAGCAAAAGATCATCAGTAGATGCTTTTTATCTCAGTCAAAATACGACTCCCTGAAAAGTTTCAGAATTTTAGTGACAGATAACTTACAAACTTAATAGAGAGAATTAGGGTACAATGCTCAAAATCTCAATCTGTTTCATTTCAGGATCTTCTTTTCAGAAGTTATGTAGAGGGACAGTATTTGTGGTCTTCTGTGGATGTCTTTGATGTACAGGTGCTAAGTGAGTTTTTAGATATCTAAAAGATAGATCCCTGTAGCCATGTCTGGCAGTTTGCTTGTGGCAAGATTGTCACCTTTTAAATTAGATATTATCATTTCCTATGTCTGTATCTATAAAAAAGTTGCATCTATAAATGTTTTTCTAATTCACTTCAGTACAAAACAAAAAATCTTAATTAAATCTTCAAAATAATATGGCACCCAAAAACTTTACTGAAAAATCAATACTAAGAATGATGTAGTGTTTTTTCAAATATACTAACTTTCTTTAGGCCTTATTTTGAGCATTGCTTTTTTGTTTCATTTAAGAGGAGAAGTCTTTTGTATCAAATACTTATGTTTTCAGAAAATCTTTATTCACAATACAAATGCAATGCCTTGCTCACCCAAATAGAGGAAAATAAACAACCATAACAAAGCAAAACAAAAACAAACAGCAAGCTAGTATTCTTGCTCAGAAATCCTCAGAAATGATTTTCAGAAAGAATTCTGAAAATCCTCTGGCTTCTTTCCTTCTTCCTACAGTCATGCTGAACTGCATTGCCCTCTCTGAAACCTACATCTGGTGCTGATATCATCACCCCTACATTTGCTTTTAGACTAGATTTGGGAGAAAGCTTGTAAGTCGATGCTTCAACAGTAGGCCTCTTTATCTGTGGCTTGTTTTATTCTGGGCTTTTTGTGTCATCATGATGGAATACCAAACTAGATGGAGATTTATGAAAATACTCATCTGTTAGTGTCTAACATCTCAATGCTCTGGCATTTCCTTCCAAATTAGATGTAATTTTAATATCCACAAGAGTTTAGCCAGTCTTTTGTTGGGACTGATGATGTGTGCCTGGGAAACTCACTGGCTCTATCTTATTCTTCTTGGTTCAGGACTAGCATCATGTTGCAGCTGTTTGCTGAAAAGCAAATTATAAATAAATGTAGAAATACTACCCTGCATCCAGCAGAACAGGAAAAAATTATCAGAAAATAAATCTGGGGATAAATTCTTCTATGGACTCTGTCCTCAGGTTGCTTTCTATATGGAACCTCCCTTCCAGTATTGGAAACTCTAATTGTTATGTAGAATATTTGGAATGGTTTATATAAAAAAAAGATCACTGTTCAATGACTATTCTAAGAAAATGTCACTTCATATAAGCTATAAAATTTCTCATTTTCACCATATTAGAAATTACTCAGTCTATGCTGAGTTTCTACCTCTTGCTACTTGGAAATCAAGAAACTATTTAACTTAGCCCTTCCTTTTTCTTCCACATCCTATTTTATAGTATTTGTATTGAATATTTATTTCTTTTTCCTTCTTTCTCTTTTTTCTTCTCTTCTCTCTCTCTCTCTTTTTTTTTTTTTTTTCCCCTTTCTGTCCAGTGGCTAATATTTCTCTGTTGTAAGGATACAGTATTAAACATGTCTGCGCTTTCTACACTCTGATGGGTAAGAACAGAATTAATATAGCATCTGGAAAGATATTGCTGGCTCTCCAGGCTCACATTTTTGATATTTCTTTTTTGTTCAGTCAGTGGTCAAACATGAAGAGAAATGTGATTACTGAGTGTATTTCTGCACCCTACATTTAAAGCAGAGCACAGGGCAAAAAAATATGAGACAGAGAACAAAGGTGCTAAAGAAAAAAATTTGGCATGGTCATTATATCTTTCAGAAAGTACAAATAGAATAGTATTCTCTAGCATTTTTCCTACACCTTATTCTATTTCAAGTGTCCTTTCTCTATTATGTTTTTTATCTGTTCTTCTTCCCATCACTAAGACTTGTCTTGTCCATATAACTCAGGTGCTACCATTTAAACTACCGCTCCTTATACCAAAAAGCACTCTAACTTTCTCTGAAAGGTTAGAATAACTCCTATCACTTTGGTGATGGAGCTGCTAAATGCTGGCGGGTGTTGGACTAGACAACATCTAGTCATCCTTTCCAACCTATTCTATGTTTTTGATTTGATTCTGTGCTTTAAACATAGACAATGGAACATACGTCTGCCAACTATTTGAGGATTTAATTGCACCTTTTATGGATCAAATATTGGCTCTGTTATTTTTATATGTTGTAACACGTGCCTGAAAAAATACATGTTTACTTGCTTCCTTGCTAATCTTTTGGTTTTCCTCGCATGCTACAGCAAGAGAAAGCAAAATAATCCACATCCCCCGACCATTCTGCAGTGACTCTGCCAATAATAGAGATCTTGTTCTTTCATACTCCCCTAAAACCCTTTACATGAGACACTTCGATCTGCTTTTCCTTGCCTTCAGTTGAGATCAGTTCATTGTGTTCAGCCATTGCAAGCTGGCATCTGCACAAGACTGTTTTATGGGGCTGTACATGTTCAGATAAAATATAGTTAATAGATTTTGCTGTGCTTCTGTGCCTGGGTGAATGTGTGCTAGTGAAGTAGAGGGGCAGATCACTCACAAAGAGTAAGATGGCACTGACCTATCATTTTTTTGAACTTTGAATATTGGGACTTATATACATGTGGCTGTGGGTGCAGCTTTGAGTTTGACTTTGGACAGGATGGCAACAAACAGTCTACACATTAGTGATGGATACTGAAAACCACACTCCCTCCTCTGCTCATTCAACTCTGCACTTACTTGCTATCTCCTCTCTGCACTGCAGCTAGCAACAAGTTCCCAGATAATCTCTGGTGCAATAGGAGAAAGCCCTACAGGTCAAGGGATTGAATTCCGAGAAAATAAATGAAAAATAAATAAGTCAGAAAGGCATGTTCTGAGTCAGACTGCAGACTAAGAGAGAGTCTCATTAAAGGCTCTTCCTGCCATATGCTGTTCCACTTGTCTTCAGAGCTGTCTGCATTAATGACTACCTCCACTTGGAAGTTATTTACATAAAGTATTGTTCTCATGTCACTTCTGCAGATAGCAACTCCTTGCTAGGTGAGAGAAAGAAAAGAAACAGCAGCCTGCAAATGACGTTAGAGAAAGCTGAATTTAACACGTGGTGGGAAGAATGAAATATTCCTCCTATAATGCCACTGTTGCACACGGGAAAAATGCACTGCCACGGGGTATGCCATCAAACACGACCCTCCCAGGTAGGTCTTGCAGTGAAGGTGATGATCGTTGCTAGCGTAGTCTGCATTTCCATACCTGCCATTATTTGATGTATTTACTTGCTTCCTTCCTTGGCAAAGATAGATCCATGAGATAAAAGAAGTGTGATCCAGGTTGTTGAGGAGAAATCACAGGAATGAGAAGATTACAGATTTGTTCGGTGTTGGTCTGAGTAGCATTTTTCCATACCTCTGGAAACAGTCTAGTGTCTAGCCCTTGTAAATCACAGTGGAGCACTTCCTGGAGATACAAGTGTCATTGCCTGTGTGCCAAGTGGGCAATTTCCACACTGCTCCTACCCCTACCTGTGTCCTGGATCAGATTCCAGTTGATAGACTTAGAGAAGCAAATGCGAAATAGTTTGAAACACTGCATCTCCTCCTTGAAATTAATTAGCTTTTTCCCCTCAAAAGTAGAACATTCCGATGCATAATGATTCATAGGTGTGATTTAAATTCTATTCAAAATGAGTGGTTTTGGCCTGTGATGCAGAATTGATCAGAGAGATTTTGTCTGAAGAGCAAACCTTAGAATTCGCAAATTCATTAGTAATGAATAATTAGGCGATATTTTTAAAGACAGTTCTGATATACTTTGAATAGGTCAGTGTTCCAAAGGTTGTCATAATCTGATGTTAGCATTTGATAGCCTGTGAAGAAGAGAGAAATGTATTACAGAACCTTTGAGTATATCTAAAAATATAGGCTGTATTTCAGATGGTAGCTGCTGAAATGCTAGCTGTTATTCATTCTGATACAATTCAGAGAGCTCCTTAATGTATGTTGGTTTGTTTCTAAAATGTAAAACTTGATTACTTAAAATAACTGTAATAACTAAAACCCAAAAGTTAATAGTCTTTTCACAGAAATGAGTGAATATTTAGAGATGTAATTGCTGTATAACTTATATAATGCTCATTTATTAAAGATAATGGAAATGAAAATGTTAACATTCTGGGAAAGTCCTGTAATAACCTTACAGTAATCAAATACATTACAAACGTGTAGATAATTATTTCTCAGATAATTTATGTTTTCCAGCTTTACACAACACTTTTGTCCAACAGGTTTTGATGGTCTTCCATTGTTGGCAGATATATCACACCAGAAATGTTCCAGGGCTTGTGACTCTTTTTTTTCTGCAAAGTTAAGTTCTATTACAGCAAGATTCAAATTAAAGTATATATTTATTTCTCATTTTTACTGACTGTTGGACAACTTAATTGAAAATGAGACTTTTTACCAAATGAACTCAATCTCTTTCAAAATAGATAAACTTCTTTGGAAGTGGACCACATTTGTTCATACTCAGAAGATTCTTTCCTGGATTTAATCAGGAGTGGCTATTCTGGAATAAATCCCACGTAGGCAAACTTTCTTCAGAAACAGAGCTCAAATTTTTCTTTAAGAAAATGCTGCACTGCTGAAAAATGTTAAGTTTTGAAGTAATTTTTTTTCAGAAAGTTTAAGGAGGAAAAAGTGTAGGGAACATTTTGATACTTATTGAGGATTCTTAAAAGGAAACTTCAGTAGCAAATCAGCTACTCGATGTTTGGAGAAGTTGCCATATGGCTGCTGAGGCTCACAGAGACTTCCTAGCTAAAGACATATCTGAAATAGCTCTGTCTAATTCCAACATAACACACTCAAGAAAAGAGCTTGCCAGTATTCAAGTTAATCTCATTGATGGAAGTCACTCTATGGCTGGACTCAATTACTGTTGATTTATCATTTGTGAAGATCCCAGCTGGTTCTGATAGCTGTAAAATAAATAAATAAATAAATAATCTGCTGAATAACAGAACTTTAAATAATAAAAATATACAGGAATATCTACTGGTCTGTTCTTCAAAAGACTGTATAGTTCACAAGAAGTACATTGACATAGAAAGTACATTAGCAACATGAGCTAACTTGGATTCTTATAGGAGAAAAGTAAACTCCATAAAATATTTTGCTGTTATAATATCTACTGTTCCAGTCCAGAGAAGTAAGAATACGCTTTCATCCTATTTCAAATACCAGGCACTTCAAGAAAGTCTTGCTAATTTTTGTACAACATCTCTTTGGATGCAAGTGAAGGAATAGGAGAGTCCATAGGACAAAATAAGTGAAACTTGCTGAAAACATGGCCTGTGAAGGAGACAGAGATGTTTAATCTGGAAAAGGCTTGAAAATAGGCTTTTTAATAGTTTTCAATGTATAGAAAGCTTCTGTAGAGTTAAAATAAATAATCTGTTGTCTGTTCTGGATGCCTTTAGAAAAATAAGTAATACAATTCAGCAAAGGAGGTGTAAATAAGACACCAAAAGAGAGAAGAGTGAGGCTCACATGAGTATATACAGAGTGACCATGGGCTCTTTATTATTAACAGGGAAAAATGTCTTCCTACAGAACTGACAAAGATGCAAAGGACTCTGCACTGTATGGGATAAACTATTATTTTGGCTGTTTTCTTAAAAGAAAAAAAGATTGCAAAAGATTAAGATGTTGCAACATTATAAGAAAAAGGAAGAAAAAGTTAAGTACAATATTACTTGGAATAGGCAATGGAAATATCATGCTTACCTGAATTCTTAAAGGAAAAAAATTGTAGGCAGTAATTAATTTTGTGTATTGTAAAGTGGATATATCCAATAGCCAGATAATATATAATTTGTGTTACTTTCCAGGGTAACTTGAGTTTGTATCCTCGAGAAGTAACACTGGGACGTAAATTCTACACTTTTATACTTGCAGAAAAGTAAGCAAACAAACAAATAAAATAAAAACAACGTGTCTCAAATAACTGGAAATTAGGCAAGAAGGGAACGTTCCAACATACTAATTATCATAAGTCTAGTTTCTAGGGAACAACTTGAAAATTGGAGACTGGATGTTTCTGGATATCACAACATATGACCAAGCATCAGCTTTTATGTCATTATGCTTAATTGCATATCTAAATATTATATATCATGCTTGTTATTTGGTTGGATTATTTGATATTTGCCTGCTCACTCTGTTGGCATGTTTGCTTATTTATTCTTAATAGTGGGCTGCAGTTGGACAACGGACATAGGCTACAGTGTGTTTTATCACATACTCAGGTGTCTGTTAGCAGTCCTTTGCTGAAGGAAGACATGCACATCTTTCACTCCAAAGCTGTCAGGATGTACAATGAAATAGATCTTCAACTCTTGGAGGGCTATATAATTTACCTCAGATTTGTTTTTTATATAGGAGCACTTTTTAAAATGTTTCAAGTTGACTTGGTTATTTAATATTTCAACAAGTGAGAAGTTTTCACTTGAGCTGTTCTATCAAATTACTCTAGAGACAGCACTCTCAAGCAGAGAACTTCTGATAAATGACAGGAAACAGTAACATACACCACCTCTAGAGACCTCTCTGCAGTTATTTTTTTAATACAGCTGTAGCTTTGGTTGATTTCCATAAATGTTAATTTTGAAAACGTGTTGAAACAGAAAGAAACTTGTAATGACACTGGAGCAATTAATGAAGAATAAGTCACGAGAGAAGTTCAGTTCAGAGTTGTATTTAGCACATTGAAAGCAAGTTTAATACCTTACCGATAGAGCAGAGAACTATTTAGGTGCATTAAATGGTTTTGATATGGTTTTGATAATTGTTACGAAGGATACTATATGCTCTTCAGATAAAAACTTGTGTTTTCTTGTTTTGCTGCTTCCTCCTTCTAGGAGGAGCAACATCAAGTAGATGGCATATTCTGATATTTCAAAAGCTTTATTTCTTTGCCAGAATCAGATGATGGCGGCCTTTGTCTCCTGAATTTGAACCCTGCCCTTCCTAGAACTTTTTTATGACTTTATAGAATCACACATGAGAGTTTGATGTGGAAATAAGGTTCATTTTAAAAACAATTTTAAATAAAATTATCATTTACTGCATAGTAAATTTGTTTATGTTTATCTTTCAGTTCTGATTAGATGGATATTTTCAATGCACAGTCATTTACAAATTAGCAGATTAAATTTAGGAATCCCTGTGTGAAACTGTATGATTTATATGCAAGAGTTTCATATTATTAACAAGTCAGTGTTAATCAATAATTTTCTATTTTCTTCCCTTTTTTCATGTCTATTCTGCACTTTCAAAATTCAGTTCCAACAAAGACTTAATTATATAATTTTGGACTTTTGTTCCCTTAGGAACTTCAATACGTAATAACAAACACACATTAATTTAGTGGGCCAGTTCAATCCTTGGGAAGGGCACATAGATTAACAGTTGATCACAGAATCATTGAATTGTATAATGTACAAGTTGGATCATGTTCCAGTGACTCTGTCCTGGTCAGAACTGCCACTCACTGAATCAGGCTGCTCAGGTCCTCATCCAGCCTAACTCTGAACACCTCCAGTAATGGAGCATTCACAACTTCTCAAGGCAGTATATTCCAGTTCCTCACCACCCTCTGATTAAAAAATTCTTCCTAACATCTAGCTTAAATCTCTCTGGTTTGAAGTGATTTCCCCTTGTCTTATCATAATTAGACTCTTTAAAAAGTTAGTCTTTCTCCTGTTTATGAGCTCCTTTTAGGTTCTGGAAGGCCACAGCGAGATCTCTTGAGATCTTTCTTTACTCCAGACTTAACAAGCTCAGCTGCCCATCTTTTCTGTGAGGTGCTTCAGCCCTTTGATCATCTTCAGGGCCTTCCTCTGGACTTGCTCCATTCACTCCTTATACTTCTTATGCAGAGGGCCATCTCATTACATTCTTGTCGGCTCATTTTTGGAGCTTGTCCAGGTCCCTTTGGATAGCATGTCTTCCTTCTTCCATTATCAACTGAACCATTAAGCTTGGTGTCATCAGCAAACTTGCATCCAGCAATCCCAATGTCTGTGTCACTGACAAAGATTTTGAAGAGCACCCATCCCAAAACAGACCTATGGGCAACACTACTTGCGACCAAACTCTACCCAAACATAGATTCATTGACCATAATCCTCTGCCTGTGGCCATCCAACCAATTCTTTATCCACCAAATAGTCTAGCCTTCAAATCTGTATCTCTCAGATGTAGAGAAAAGGGTATGATGTGGAACCATGGCAAAGGCCTTACAAAAGTTCAGGTACATGGAATAATTTGCCCTTCCTTTATCCACTGATGTCAACACTCCATCATACAGGGCCACCAGACTGGATAAATTCCTTGCCTCGCATATGCCTTAACTTAGCTTCCAGTAGGATCTGTTTCATGATCTTCCCAGGTACAGATATGAGGCTCACCAGCTCCTAATTCCCCAAGTCTTTCTTTCCCTCCTTCTTAATGATTGGAATGATATTTTCCTTTTTTCTTTCCACAGAGGACTTTATCTGGCAAGCGTGACTTTTTGAATATGATGGAGATTTGGTGAGAGTTCTGCATGTATGATTCAGGGGGCTTAGCTGAGCAATCCCTCCTCTCAGTCTGCTCTGCCTTACTGTGTGCCAATCAAAGCTTATCTACTCCACCTTCTAAGCTTAAAGGGGAGGGCTCTGTCTTTCAGAGTCCATGTCTTGCCTGAACAGAGATCAGACACCCACCTTCACACCACCACACCCAAGGCTGAGTCCTTCTCTCTCTGTGTAGATTAATCATTAATGTGTTTGCCTACAGGAAGGAGGACGGGTGAAATCATAGAGTTTCTGAACATCCTATCAACCAGGTCGGGAGCATGGCCCTGCTCCTCCCTCTCTTTGGATAAGGGTTACTGTGCAAATGCATTGTGAGCCTCCTGGGATCGGATAGGAAGTAAGATGAAGACAGTCACTATGTTGTTCACCACAGCCTGAAGAGAGACTTTGTGAAGAGATGTTATGCATGTCATTAACATTCCAAAGTCATACATTCCCCTCTTGGTGTCTGACTAGATGGTGCACACAAATCTGGATACTGAATGGCCAACAGAAGATGCATGTGCCATTGGGTTGGATGTGTTACATGTTTTGGGTCATGAAAAGCACACTGTTTCTCAGCCTTTGTCAACATGAAGAGGGATGGTAATCGACAGAGAGGTAAGATATGGAGAGAGTACAGGGTTGAGTGGACCTGTGGCTGGAGAACTGAGATTACAGAAGATGGTGAGCAAGATGAAATCCAACAAAATGAGCACAGGCTGCGATCAGACTGACCGAGACCAGCCTGAGATTCACCACAAGGAGCAGTTAGGCTTCAGTCTGTCTCTTCAGGCAGCTTTTTCAAAAGGAACCCTATGTAACTGATTACAAAAACTTTTATCTGTTGCTACCTTAACTTTGATGGGCTGTCATAAAATCGTTATTGGTTGGAAAAGACCTTTAAGATAGTCTAGTCCAACTGTAAGCCCATCACTACCATGCCTACTAAGCCTCAGTGCCGCATCTAGACATTTCTTAAATACCTCTAGGGACAGTGATTCTACTGCCTTCCTGGTCAGCCTGCTCCAAAGCATCACTACTATTTCTTATGAGATATTTTTCCTAATATTCAGTCTGAACCTCCCCTGGCACAACTTGAGGCCATTATTTCTTATCATTAGCTATGCAGGAGAATAGGCTGATGCCCACCTCTCCTTTTAGGACATAACAGGATTAACATACCTATGCAACACAACTATTTTTTTCTCTGAGGAAAAGCTCAGAGGGAATTTCTGTGCTCATAGCCAGCATATGAACAGCTGTATAATAAAACCTTGCAAAGTAGCAGCTCTCTAGTTATAGATTTACTGTGTCCAAATTTTGTTGTTCTGGTAATCTCACTGTTTATCTAAATTACAAAAATAACAACTTTTGAGATTAAGCCATTGTCAACGGTTTATGGGCTGGTCCGGCCCAGTTCCGTGACAGGCAGGGTGGAGGAATCTGCGGATCCGCGCCTCTGGGAAAGGGGAAGCAGGGGACCCCAAAATACTTGAAAACAACAGCACTGATCTGAGGTGGAACAAATGATTTTACTAAATATAGTATTAGTAAAATACAATGGGAGAGAGAAAGAGTCTGTTTGAATTGTATAGACCTCACCACAATGCTGGGGTGAGAAATGCAGTCCAGTTGAGTGACTGAAGTACAGACGGCGAAGTGCAGATGGTGAAGCGCAGGCGGCGAAGCGCAGATAGCGAAGCGCAGACAGCGAAGAGCAGGCAAAGAAGAAGGATCAGGTGACCTTGCTTGGAGTTATATCCCCTTGCTGACCGCAAAGTCTCCTGGGGAAACGTAGCTCCTCTCCGACGGACGAACACCCGGCAGACACCAAACCCCACTCCCAATGCACCACATGATGTTATGGTGTGGAATACTGATGACCAAAAATCATAAAACCATGACAGCCATCTGGGACAATTTCAAAAGTCTAATATTTAGCTAAACAGTTAGAAGTCTTTTCTTCCTAAGCAGCAAATCTTTGCTACCTACATAAAGGGCTGTAGTAGGGCTGCTAAACACAGCTGGGTTGCAAAAAAGCTTTAATTTGCAGAATATGACTCAACAGGAGAGCATGGGAAGTCAGGGATTGAGGCTGAAGTAGAGTCTGGATAGCTGCAGGACTTAAAGATGTACACATACAAGAAAAGAAAGCTAAGAATCTGGGGAGTTTGGAGTTTTTAGATATGGCCCAGGCTGAAAAGCCAATGGCCTGTTTGAGTCATGCAACCCAGACTTAGAATCTCAGTGGACCTGCCACCTTGGTGTCCTATATGGAGATATGGATGAATTTGTTTTAGGTGCCCCCAGGGATATGTAGGTATGTGCAGCTCTGGCACATGCGGTTCTGGCACATGCAGTCACAGAGAGGTGATGGTGCTGAGCTGCAGATGGCTGTGGAGGCCATCACAGGGTGTGGCACCCACTGAGCCTTGTGATCAGTGTATAGGACTTGGCAATCCTGAGGCTTGTTCTTGCCAAGGACTGGATTTGTGAAGAAATTCTGTAACATGCAGCTTTCCTCCAGGGTATATGACTGAAGGTCAAAGTAGTTACCTGTAAATTTTGCTAAGTCTTAGCACTGTCTCTTCCTTCCCTTCCAACATCCTTCCATCCCACACACATGCACACACTATATTATGGGTACTGTAATGTGCTTACTTAAAGGGCTGCTGTGTATCAGCAATTCTTCTTGAAATGCAATAAGTACCCTGTTGTAGATCGTAATGACATTATTCATTTGCACAACTATTTTTTGATGCAAAAGTTGAAATATTTAGAAAAAAAAAAGAAGGAGAAAAAGTATAGAAAATGCAAGGCTGAGATAACTGGATTATTCTGGAACAATATAAGAGATTTAAAAACAAAACACCAGGCAGTACAGCAATGTTGATGGGATACTTCTCAACTTCTTGCAAAGGAGTAGTTGCACCAAAGAACTCACTGCATTATTCTTAAGGATGTGAATCAAAAGATTTAGATGCTATGTCTCTCCTTTCACTGATGCTATAATTGGTTTTGAGACACATCCCCACTTTGTCATTTCTGAAGGTGAAGGCTGTTCTCTGTTTTGTTAATGATGACAGCATTGTTGAGAAAAAGGAAGGCCTAAAATATTTAACTTTAAGAACATGACAGATTAAATAACCCTTGGGGTCCTAATAATCATCAATCACAATGTAGGAGATGACAAGGTGAAATTTCTCAGATGACATTTTGTCACTTGGGCTAGTCACTTAAACTGACAAAAGCTATACATTCTGCTCTGCAGTTTCTTTATTCTAACTGGGCCAATTTTACTATCATGCTGTTATCCTGCACAGCAGAAGTGATGACAAACAAAAGAGGCTTTTGTGATCTCAGTCGAATATTTTACCATGAGCTCAAGAAAATATCTTCTTTGCCAGTAAGGATTGAAAATTGTTCCTGTATTTTGTGACTGGCCAGAAGCCCAAGGCTTGCGTCTGCCTGGAAAACAAATCTAGTCTGTATTTTAGTTCCCACTTACTTATCGTGGGATCATGTAGAAAGGGACACAAATTGGAGGAACTATAATTGCATTAGGAATTCCTTCTGTTACATGTTGAAATAACTTTCCTCAGGATATCGTGGAAGAAAAAGAGGGCTGAATTTCCATTTCTGCATTCTTCACAATTATGGTCATCTGCTTTAATTTTACATTATTTTCTGTTACACATCAGCACGTAATTCAGTTTATGCATACAACAATACAAAACTTGATTGTGTTAGAACATACTTCAGTGTAGTTATTGGGAAACTTAATCCCTCTAGAAAATTTGAACTTTGGAAGACAATTTAACAGTAATGGCTGCATGAAAGCATTAAGGGATTGGATACATAAATCATTAAAGTAGTTCACCAGAGTTCAGATTAAGTGGTGGTGGTGATGGAGAGTTTTCAGTCAGCATTACGTAAATCATAAAAATAAAAAAGTCAGAGTACCAAAACCAACTTGTTAGTGTCTCTGGCTAAAGTTATGTCTAATTTCTCAGTATTTAATTAATCCTTTTTCTGTATCATAAAACCATAGAATGGCCCAGGGTTGAAAAAGACCACAGTGATCATCCAGTTTCAACCCCTCTGCTGTGCACAGGGCCACAAACCGCCAGACCAGGCTGCCCAGAGCCACACCCAGCCTGGCCTTGAATGCCTCCAGAAATGGGGCATCCACAACCTCCTTGGGCAACCTGTTCCAGTGTGTCACCATCCTCTGTGTGAAAAACTTCCTCCTAATATCTAACCTAAACCTCCCCTGTCTCAGTTTAAAACCATTCCCCCTTATCTGTCTGAACTACAGTTACCATGAACTGACTTTGGTGAGAGCTGTTTTGACAGCTCTCATTGTGACACACCCTGCCATTCATTTTGTCTTATATAACTTCAAATCAAGCCTCCTTCCTTTTTGGTATATTAATGCTGTCTTCCACATTATGCTCATCTCCATACTCGGCAGCTACTTAGTGCTTGTTTAACTCTAGCTGAGCTCAGTGTGCATTGTACTTTCAACCCTCGCACGCCACTGGTGCTACTCCTCAGGTCATGAACTTCTGCCACACCATCAATTCAAGCCCTGCTGCAACTTGGTCTTTAAGCCCATCAGAGAATCGCAGAATCACAGGATGTCTGAGGTTGGCAAGGACCTCTACCCTAACTCTACTCATTCAGAGCCAGAGCAGAGTGCCCAGGCCGATGGCATGGCAGCTGCTGAAGATCTCAATGGAGGAGATTCCACAAATTCTCTGGGCAACCTGTGCTGGTGTTCTGTCACCTGCACGGCACATAAATTCTTCCACATGTTCAGAAGGAATTGTCTATTTTGCCCCAAGCTGAACAGTCTGATCTCCCACTTTTCTCAGCCTTTCCTTATAGGAGAGATCCTCCAGTATGCTCATCATGAGTCCCATCATGTCTGTCCTTCTTCTTGTACCCAGAACAACAATATCTTTCATTCTCTCCCATGCTCTAAATTTTCTGCCATCCTTAAATCCTGTTTCTCTGTCTCCCACCCCATTGACCCTGCTCTCCCCACCTTTTCAACAGTGTTGTCTGTACCTCACTCCTATTTGTAAGCCTCCTACATTTGCATCCAGCAGCTTTCAAAGCGTTTCTTAGTGGTAGGTTGAAAGGTTTATTTCTTCCTCTTAGGCTGGAATTATTTTATTCAATTTCAGGAGAGAAGAGGTGCCTGAGCTCCCCAAGCAGCTCAGGTTTTCCTCCTATTCCTATCTCTTGTTCTAGGCTTTCTGCTGAAACAGCAGAACTTTCCAAAAAACTAAAAGGCAGGATTCTATCCTTGTGGGATAAGCTCAGGCCTCAGCTAGAAAGCCATCTATTTATTTTTTATTTTATATATTTTTGAAGAATTATAAATGCAGTTTGCATCAAAAACATCCCAATTTTCAGTGGTGAATTAAATTAAAATCCTAATATTTGGCCAATAGCAAGAATGGAATGATAAAGGTTGCCTAAAGCTTTGCACAAACAATTTTAAGCTCATTAAGGAGTTACAACAAACTTTTAATTCTGAAGCTGGAATAATTTGCATAATCAGATACACTACGGATTAGAACTGGAGGTTGATAATGAGGATGTGCGTTTTAGTGGCACAGAATTTCTAAATTCATGATTAAGAAATGAATGATTATGAAGGATCTCACATCTAGTAGCAGATATTGTGGCAGGAAATTATGCAAGAAGACAACAAGATGTTCAGAAAGTCTTAGGAGTGATGCAGAAGAGCAGAGGAACATACTCATTACTTGGCAGTGCATAATATCTTTATTTAGAACAATAAAGTATATGTATATAATGTAAAATTCAAATCTGAACTGGTATAAAAAAGGATCAGGGAAAACGTCTATCTTTAAGAGGACACATATATACATACACACCACATTACGTAAATTTTATTACTGCCAGTCAGAATGTATCTATGCAAGACTGTGCTGACTTTTACATTGAGATAAATGAATTTGCCCATGATACAACCAGCAAACATCTGTGTCTCTATCACTAAAGAGTCTGAAGTTACTGCGTTCTATCGCTTCAATAACATAAAAGCAACATGCCGCCATCACTGTACATCTGCATTCAGTAGATATCAGATTCCTGAATTGAAGAATGTTGGATAATTCTTAAATGTAAATCTAAATCAGAATATCTTTATGTATATGGTTAGCCTTTCAATTTAATATTTGTACTGTGTGTACTGAATATTTTCAGTGTTTTACAAAGAGAGAGCAACAGAGAAAACAGAGCTGGTGAAGATCAGTATCTAAAACATGTGCAGGTTGTACATATACTCCATAGTATAGCACATTAGTGCTATCATAAGCTTACTTATACAATGACCTTGTGATTAAAGTACCATTAATTTATTCAAGTAAACACATACCTAAAATAGCACATTGAGTTACTCTGTATATCACTATCTGCTTTTTATTATCACAAGGCCACTATTAATTGCATGCAAAATTCAACAATGCCAAAGGAAACTTAAAAATGTTAGTTCCTCACAAAATGATAGAAATCTGAAACAAACTTGGTTGACTTTCTTATTAAAAAAAAACAAACACACACAAAACCAACATTCACTTTTCCCCCAAATTCATTTTAAAAGAAAGGGTGTTCATTTTGGGGCTAATTCAGTGTTTACCCAAAAAGTCTGAAGAAGTGATTGCTATTCAGAAGTCAGATAGGCTACAGCTGGATAAAGAAGCAATTAACTATTTCTGCCACCACTACTTTCACAGAATTGGTTTCAAAGGTATCTCATAAATAAGCAATTTTTCAAAGTTTCAATGCGTGTAAAATTAAGTCCTCCTTGGTGGATAGATAAATTGGGCTCAGAAACCTTGAAATAATTTTATGATCACATTTTCAAGTGTCGTGCCATCCACTTGCCATTCATTCATATTTATAAATATCCAGAAATGTCCTTCTGCCTTGAAAAATAGCTGAGACCACCTAATATTTTGTTCAAATCTCTCAAAAATGGGCAGGAAGAACAGGGAAACCACTCTATCAACAGTTTTGCTACTCTATTGTACTATGTTCAGTGCATACTCAAAATCAGAACAGACTGTGATGTCAGGTTGGAAGTTATATACATGAACTTTCTTTGAGTTTGCATGTACCCTTCAATTTGCTTTACTCCATAGCAGAGATTAAAGAATGTGACATATGAAGGTGACATATCTACTATTTTTTTAAGATTTTACTCATGGAACATGAATATTTTGTCACCATCTATCTAGGCATAATGTATGTTTCCATTTAAACCTGTCATTTTATCTTTTACTATTTTATGGGTAGATGGTATACTAAGGACTCTAAAACACCATGTGTGTCAAAGTATAATTTAAGGCACACCAATATATAATGCTATTTTGTATTTGATTTTCTGTAAAATATGCATGTAGGAAAACTAATATTCTCATGAACAAAGAATGTTAATAAATACAATTTTTTGTTTAAAAGAATCATTGAAAAATACTGTAAAACTTAGAATATATAAACTAGCTTTGAGTACATACAGAGTAGCAATGTGAAATATGTTTTTTTTGTTGGCTTTTTTTTTTTTTTTTTTGTAAAATGTGTAAGGGTAGTGGCTTCCACTTATTGTTGGTTGATATTTTTCAGCTCTGTCAAAACATACATGCAGTATTCTTCACAAAACCAATAAGGTGCACATTTCCTATAAATTCAGTCATGCTGACGTTTCTTTCAGGGAAACTCATATTTAGTTCATAGGCCTAGTGAGTAAAGAACTGTACATTGGCAAATTTTTGCAGATCTAAAATTTGCAATGAGCCTTATTTGTAGAAGTGATGAGCAATCTTGATTATTTCTCATTAAATGGTGAGTGCTCCTGCATTTCTTAATAAAAATGAAGGTCTGATTCACTCACCAAGCTTCTTTTCATCTAGTTTAAGCTACATTCATCAGATTATAAAAACCTCAAAGCTCTGTTAACATTAATGAGACTATGCTAATTTATACCAACTGAATGAGATTGGAGAACACTTTTCTGATACCTAGCATAGGCAAAATATTATTTTCTGACACTCAGGCAGACCTTAGTATAAGAAAAGAAAAAATTAGATCTATGTGATCAAATCCTGATACGGATGAATTCAAAAGAAATTCCACCATTGACGTCAGTAGTGTCAAAATTCTAAGCAAAGTAGCTAAATGCACATATAAGCTCTGTCATCATAATAAAGTCCTGAGGTTTTTCTTTCTCAGTGAGGATGAAAGCCAAAACAGTTTTACCAATAATACGCACACACACACATATTATATTATACACATGTTATGCTCTTTCTATGCATGGCTCTCAGAAAATTTATCAGATGATTAAAAATTCCACAAAAATCCTCTAAAAATTAATCTTGTCAGTGTACCAGCAGATTTTGGAGAATGGTATTAGATATATTGTTTACCTCTTAAATTGCCGTGTGGAGTCAGGACTTGATGATCCTCAGGGGTCCCTTCCAACTCAGGAAATGTTATGATTTTACATTTAAGTTAGACTACAATTTAGAGAGAACCCCAACTTTCTGCAAAACATTAATAAAGTGTTCCTTGTTTTATTTTTATTTTTTCAACATTTTCAAGTAACTCAAACTAAAATTCTTACTGACATAGTCAGTTTGATGATGGATAACAGTTTGTCATCTGAAGTGAACCACCCTTACGCTCTAAAGTAGAAACCTCTAATACAGATAAATGATTAATTACCATTATCCAGAAAGTGTCAAGATGAAAAGATGCACAACTGTACTTGTAACTTTTCTCACAGTATTTTTTAGGATTTTCTTGAAAATGCCTGTACATTAAACCTGTACAAGATTTCATGGATGCTACAGCAGTAGTAGTTGTAGAAGACAAGTGGAAATTAAAGCCTTTCTCTTTTGTTTCAAGAGAATTAATCTTAGGAGTGGAGAATGTCAGGCTAGTAAAGCTTACTAATCATTAAAAACACAATGCAAATATTAATTACAGCTGACGTAAGTAAAAGCTAAATACACTCTCAGGATCTTTCAGATTTTCTATGCTATACATTTGAAAACAAGTTATCAATGGCATGCATCTTCAGCATTTGAAATGCATTTCATGGGTTTGTCTTTATTATGATGTTTGAACGCAATTCAGACTCTTTACTCTCCCTTCTCTTGGTATGGCTGGAAATTTCACCAGTGTTCACATCTCCAGCAGTTACTCCTAATGCTTCAGAGCTCGATGATGTACTGTAATGTCCTCTTTACTTTGTCTTCATCCAGTATTTGCTTCTCCTGAGCAGACACCACCAAAGCTGATGAACTCTTGACGCTTTCCGTGGTGGGCATGTAGCCACTTGGGATATAACAGAGGCCACGTGTCACCGTACACATGACTTCTGCCAGGAATAAACCCAGTTCTTTATAAGTAAAAGGCTAGTAAACTGGTCCACGTCATGACTTTACTCAAGTTTTATATACAGTATTGAAGAGTGTGTTATCTATATCCATTTCTGCATTTTCTCTCAGTTCAAAGTATTCCATTTGAAGACACAAAGGTAAGGTAGAGGTGACAGAACTTAAATTAAGGACGCAAAGGTATTTATGATTTTCAATATTTCCATACAGTTGGAGGCATTTAAAGGTATTTTTTTGTTCTGGACATGTACTTTGTTTGTCAGAGTCAGACGCAAGTACAAATGCAATTAAAAAGCCCAAATGCCACACAAAGTAGATATTCACATAAGATATAGTCCTGTTAAGTGCACACTCTTCTTGTTGTTGTTCGATGTGTTGGTTTCACAGTAAGAAACACAAATTGTCCTCATTTCTATGTCATGTCATGGAGTCATGGGCAGCAACAACAGATGCAGACTCAGTCTGTCACTCCAGAAGGAATATGAATGTGCTTAAAGCTGCTTCATTTATGAAGCAAACATGGAACTGTTACCTGCCTGAAGAGAAAGAGCAATTAGAATTTTGCTAATTAGTTTTCCTCTCTATGCTACTGAACAGTAGATATTCTCACAGATGTAACACAGAAATTTTTTCCAATAATTTTGGAAGCAGATATATTCATGATACTTGCATGGCATTCCCTAATTCAGAAACAAAAGAATATTTTTATTCTGATGTATTTCAACTTCGTGGCACTTCTTGATTCAAGAGCACATTTGCCAGCAAAAACTTTTGATATCATCTAGACAACAGTGACTTCATAACTCTTGTGGTCAGACTGCCCTTTCCAGAGGAATGTTCCTTTTGCAGAGAACTTCTGGGACAAGAAAGCTCATTTACATTTGCTGCTCCCTTCATCATTCTTGCTTGTCCCTCTTACACACAAACAAGAATGATGGATCTGATAAGGCTATGGAGACTGCAAGCAGTGCTGAGTAAACAACTGGAAGTTCAGTTCTATCCTGCTTTTTGAAAGACTGTGATTTTAGATTATACTGCTTTGAAACAGCTGTGGGGACAACAGCTGAATTATTTTCCATATTGGCCATCACAACAAAAAGGAGAAGCAGCAGTTGTCCTTCAATTTCAGAATTCTGGCATCTTTTATTTTGTAATGTTTACATTAAAATCCAAAAGCTAGAATTAACGATACAAGATTAATTAAATTACCAACTAAGTTCCTAGGCACAAAGTAAGTCTATTGATAATAAGTTTTATTTTTTTTCCCAAATGAACTCCAAGTGATTCCACATTTTGACAGATGGAAGTTAATCCTATGGTAGCATTTTTAACTACAAGAACTTACCAGTACATGAAACAGTAACAGTGTTGAGGGAGAAAAAGCAACAGCTACACTTGTAGATGTTCTTTTTCTTTTTGCTGCAACATACTGAAATAAAAAATAGGTACTTTTTACTACTACAGCACGAGTACTATAGGTATTATTACTACAGGTTCAAGGAACTACAATGGAAGGCTTTATCAGTTAACATAAAACAGTCTACATATAAAAATAATATATCTGTAATGGAACCAGAAGTATTAAAACATGTTTGCTAACAGATTCTTCCTACTTGTTGATGAATTTTCAAAATTTCTCAGGGAAAAGGGAGAAAAAACAAACAAACAAACTGCACAGTGAATATGTAACCTGTTTACATTTTCCTCTTAGGATCACCTCCTGCATTTACCTAATGTCTCTATATCCACCTCTCTCTTTTCCTCCTATAAAGTCATTTTTCATATTTCCTGTGAAGTCAGAAAGAAGATTCATGTTGGGCTTCACAAATTTTAACACCTGCTAGGCCAAGGCACTGGATGAGTTATTCTTAGCAAATCATATATTGGGTAAATGAATAATACTCCCCAAACATTTTAGCATGAATTATAGTAATACGAAATATTCTAACTTAAAACTATCCCTAGGTTCCTTTCATAAATAACAAATTTCACTTATTTTCATTGCTTCCTCTACAGGTCTCAGCCATCCTTGGTTGGCTTCATTCTTCCATTGTAAAGTAACCCTTCAAACCTGCTTTTTTCATCGCTGCTCCTTACTCGTTATATGAGTCACAGGTAACATCCTATTAATATAATTTTGTACACAGTAATTTTGTACACCTCTGTATTCATTCTTATATTTCATATTGGACCTCCTTCAAAGGGCAGATCCTAAGCATACTTTTCAGTTCTTCATCAAACCCTGATAGTGTGGCTTAGTTTTCTTGTTTGACTGATCGTTTGTAGGTTTGTTTCTCGTTTGCTTGTTTGTTTATTGTGAGAACTAGAGAGGAATTTCCAGAAAGAATTTTTCAAAGATAAACTTACATTTCTATACGTATATGTGTGTGTGTCTGTGTGTGTGTGAAGTGGAACTTTGTACCTTATCTCATTTTCCTCTTGACAGCCATGACACTGTGTAGTTTCATTACTTTCTGGTCTGGATTTAGGATGTGTTTTCTAGAAAGAAAATGCAATAAATGTAAATAATCTATAGCTTTATTTAAAAACTCTGAAAGCAACTGTTGTATATTCCAATTTGCTTCAGATTTTCAATATAAAAATCATTTTGCAAAATGTAGGTAAAATACTGCCTTCTAGTACACATTTCCTAATTGTATAATTTTACAAAATCAAAAGTTTTTTGTTTGCAAACAATTAAATGACATATATTTCTTACCTTCCAGTATATGGCTCCCAAAATAAAGCCAATGAGAAGAGACAGCAATGATGTCAATGCTATGCTGATCCCTTGCAGGCTGGAGTTGCTAATGAAGCCAAGTGCCTCTTCTGCAATTACAGATGTTCTCATTAGTGAAGACAGATTTATGTCAGAAAACCATCTTCAGGGCAACACTATTAACAAGAGCACTTTTTGGCACCATCTACATAATAGCATCAAGATTGCAAAACAGATACTTCAAAATGCTGTGTACATGAGGTGCATGTCATCCAAAATATCATAAGAACTTTTTTTGATCATAGAGATGCTCCTCCCCCTTATGAAATTGTTCTGTTTAATAGTTACAAGACTGATTATCTTTTTTGTCATTTGTAGAGAACATTCTTTTTCCCTCACTTCGAAGTTTCATCTTTATCAGTTTTTAATTATCTTGTATACAAAATAATTCCTTGGAAGACAAAATATTTGTCACTTCAAAACACTCACTTCATGCATTTGTTTAAGCTCCATAAGAAACATATGACACAGAGATTGATTTAACAATAAGAAGTCTGACTCTACTTCTAATGTCTGCCTGGTAAGGTCCTGCTGACTTCAATAAGATCAAAACCTTGTAAGTTTAAATCTAGCTGTGTGCTATTTTGTTGCTACCATTTCTTGATAGCTTTTTGCATTTTATACAGAATAGCCTTAATTCTAGTCTTTTAAGAGAATAAGCATTCTCCTCATAAGGAGCTGTATGCATACCAAGACTAAAATGAGGCTATCCAGTTATTTGATCAAGATCAGGATGTGAAAAGTCCAATGGAGTCACCCTAGGATCCACTTTCTGAAATGCAAATTGAGCTGTAGGACACTGCTGATTTAGACACCATATACCAGGCTTGCAGTTAATTTCACAATTTGATGTCTGCAGCTCAAATGGTGGGTGTATTGTCAGATTATTGCAAAAGAAACAAATTGAGAGCATAGAAAAAGTGTAGGTAATTAGATACAGAAATGAAAATGGAGTTGTAGGACTAGAAATCTGTGCAAGTGACTTACACAAATAGCAAATTTCTAAGCACATATGGTGTGAAATACTGGGTCAATCAATGTGTGTTTAGTACATTATTAAAGAGCCACTGAGAAAACACTTTATTTTAGAAAGGAGCATTCTCATGATTAACTGGCAACTCACTTTCACTCTCCTGAGTTTTTCTGTGTGTCATGTTAAAGGCTTTTACACAGATATTTTTTTCTCTGAAATTAAGCCATATTTCTAGAGTTACTTTAGAGAAAGCTATAAGAAAACAAGTCTACATCCCTTGTTATGTACTATTTACAAACTCTAGATTCTGATGATATTTTATATTTTTGAATTTTACTTACATCAGTAGGCTCATTGCACTAAAAGGAAATATTGGTCAAACAGAATAGATGGTAGTTTACTGGGAAGAAATCTGTCTAAACAGAAGGGAAAGAAATTTCTACAGAAATGAACATCAGTTGAAAAGAGTAGAAATTAACAGGAGTGACATATCGTTTATGAAAGTCTGTCCTAGGTCAGATATATAGGTTTGTTTATAAAAATTGAACTTCAAGAAATCTGGACAAACTGAAGTGGTGTAGAGATAGTCTGAGTAGCTGAAACAAACAATCCTATCATTAATTTATGCAAATTGTATTCACATGAGAATATTTCTATACTGTTCTTGTGTTCTAGTCAATTAAAATTCAACACTGCTTTGCCTGATTACATTAATCATTCTTCCCAGTGTGAGACTGGTTACTTATAATACTGAACTTATGGGGATGGTCATGTTTTCTGTATTCTGTTCTATAAACTTCAGAAAAATAGAGAAAGTGGGGGAAAAAAATTTCTTCAGGTCACAAAGAGCAAGTCATTTGATTAGAAGTTTTTGCAGACTGTTTAACCTCAAAATCCTCTATCTGCTCTGTGGTGTCCATTAGAATGATATGGCAAGCATGTTGATTTTTATGTCAACTTCTAAAGAAATAGTCTGCATTCAAAGAGATCAGTGTTAGTCTAGCATGATAATTTTTACAAATTTTCACTAACTTTAGAGAGTCTTAGATAAAGAAGAGTTTTCTTTACAATTAGATATATAGAAGTAGAAAAATCTGATTTCTGAGAAGATATCTACAATGCAGATGCATTCTTCAGCATCTACTGAAAGTGATATATATTTAGTTTTCCATATGGAGACCTGAAATCCAGGGGCAGAACCTTAAGTACAGTAAAATTGTAAATAAATAAATAAATAAATAAATAAGCAACAGAAATGCACAAAGCTACTTTAGAAATGAGAATAGAATTTTTTTCATAATTTCATTCTGAGTTAATTTGAAATTTAAGCAACCTAAATCTACTTTTAAAAATCAAATCACAAAATATCACTTAGACTTATTTTTGAGTCAGGAAAAATATCTCTTGAAAAATTTGGAGAGAATGAAATGAGTCATGGCAGATTTTATCACGTGCTTTCCATTTATCTAAATACCTATAACAGAACAGGTTGGAGAATTTTCAGTCTGGAGAATCTCCTGGATTTTGTGCCATAGTGAAGGAAAATGAGAAAGGCAAGCTGGTTGCCAGTAGGTTTTATCCCTTTAACTGAGACTTTTTCCTCTAGTAGAAAATTGAACTAGAACAGCTGTACACAAAAACATTCCCACTTTTAGTGTTTGAGAAGAGAGAGCAGGAGAAGGAATAGGAGGAACCAGGTGGTATGGTAACTTCATGAACTCTTTGGGCAACACCAGAGGAACTTCTGTCTCTGCAGTTGGTAGGTTATTTACTTGAAACAGACTTTATTTCTGCAAGGTGCTAAAGGGATGTGGAAGCAGGCCAGCACTGCTTTGTGCGCTTACTTCAACACCTTGTGGAAGAATCCCTTAGGAAGTGAGATCATATGAAGTAGATTCATGTATAATCTTCATGGACATCAGTATGTTAAACTGAATGAAATACGTTTACATTGAAAGCCACTACACAAAGAAGTTATTGAGCTACTCTCCACTTTGAGCCATGTGTGTAAGTTTAGCAAGCAATTATGATTCAAACCACCAACTAGATTTTATTGCCTTATATGTCTCAAAGGAATTTTCACTTTACCTCTGCTTAGCTAAAACACAGTTACCACAAGATCTTATCTACAAAAATGTAGAACAGCTTTCACCTGTTCATTAGGGTTTCCTATTAACTGTAAAAGCACAGAATGTAACACCAATTGCATTAAGCCATCAGTAATATTTTTAATTGTTGTGCAATTACAGAATTAAACTACAGTATTCTTTGCTTAATTATGAAAGTCAAACTTCTTCCTAAAAACGCTCATAGAGATCTCTGTGTTTACAGTGCACACATGTTATTTGAGCTGTTCAGTACTTCATAATAAGGCTTAATTATTGTTGGAAAATTACAGGCAAAAATGGAAGAAAGCAATACTGAAAAATATAAATTGCACTGTAACAATAAAGTGCTAAGTTAAGTGCTAGTAACAGCTAGCAAGTTCAAGAGGGAAAGATGAGATTCATTCATTTGGTGGAAAGAAAAAGGACTACTATAGTTTGCTTGATTTAAGCACTGAAAGAGAACAAGATTCAAGACCTCTTATCCTGATAAAAGTTCCTTTTTTAGGAACCATTCATTTGAATTCTCTGTTCTAGGCAGGAGTTAACGATCCAGAGAATACAGACAATATCAGTGGGACTAAGATGTAAACAATTACTCAGTGTTTAAACTGGATTGCATCATGTAGAACCAAAAAAAAAAATGGAAGGGAAGGAAGGAAGAATAATATTATGGGACCAAAGATGGAGTGGGAACATGATGGAGATCGACATTAAATATTACCAGGAAAACACCAACACTACTGTTGTTCAAAAAAAGATTAGAAAAGGATAATTGTTCTAGTTTACATCTAGTTGGGATAAGATTTTTGGTTTAGATAATGTGTGAGCTCTACTCTATCACAGTAGTTCAGTTTTATCATTGTGCAGTAATGATCAAATCCTGAGATACGATGTGCAATAAATGCAGCAACAACATGAAAAAAAATTAACTTAGCTAATTTATATTATATTTCTATAGTAATTATTTCACACGTTATTTTATTAGATTATTTTTTTCAGGTTTGTCTAAGTTGAATTTAGAATCAAGAGCAGTTCAAGACATCTGACTCTCCAAGCAGACTTTATTAATAGATTCAGTATTTGTTGTTAATCTGGAAGGATTCATTTCTAACAGTGAATGTTTCTCAAGTCTATAAATGATTTAAATTTTAATAGTTTAATAGTGAAGTGGGCCATTTAAAAAAAATACTGCAGTAGTTTTGTCTGGGGATGCATTTTTAGGTTTCTCCAGGTTTCTGCTCCAAATGTTTGCCTGTCTGAACTTTGAATTTAGTGGCGCTGTTCCCAGAACAACCTACAGCCAGCAGACTGGGTTCTCTGCACTGATGATTCCCAATGTGAATGTTATAACATTCATTCATTGTTTGCTTCATGAGGACAAAAAATAACTAAAAAAAAAAAAAAAAAAAAAAAAGACTTACTTAGCAGAAAGGCCAAGACAACATAAAATTGGTACTGAAGATCATTCTCAGACAGTAAGAGATGCCAATAACAATGCAACAAGTCCTTCCCCTTCCCCTTTGAAACTAATGACTGAAGTGCAACCAGTCAGTATCCAATTTTCAAATTAATGTAATTTAATCTGATTAAGTGTACAAACTGTCCCCAGTCCTAGACATTTAGACCTTGTCATTTCTACATAAGGCTGTGGTATCCAATTTTCCACTAAGTTGCTTAAGAGAATGGTAATCAGTTAGAGCACACCTGTACAGCATATGGCCAGCCAAGCAATTTCTTTGACTTATTGCATTATTTTAATTAGGCTTTTTTCCTACTTGATAATCAGTTACAAAATAAGATTAACATGCCTGTTTCTGTGTTCTTGTACCCAGCACAGCTCTGGCCGGAGCTCTAGACTCTGCTTTGCTGCCTGATGTCCCTCCTGTTACTGTGCTGGGTCATAACTCCTTTCAAATAAAATGTTCCTGTAGTCTGTCTCTCTTTCTTTGGCTCCTTGATCCATTCCCATTGCTTCAGGCTGCATTTGAATATTCTTCCTCTCATAGTTACATCAAAAATTATCACATGCTCAGACCTGAGAGAGACAGGTATGCACTTTTTAGTGCCTCACAGTTGGCTCTAGGCTCATCAGGTTATTTGCAGCCAGCTCTGTGACCTTCTGGATAGGAATTTATGGCACTAAGACTTCTCTTTTTCAGAGAGGAAAACTGCCAGCCAGGAGTTGAAGGTGGATCCAAGCACAAATATAGACTGGGCAGACAATAGCTTGAGAGCAGCCCTGAGAAAAACTTGGGAGTGTCAATTGATTCAACAACATGAGCCAGTAGGATGACCTTGCAGCCCAGAAGGCCAACCATTTTTTGAGTTGCATCAAGAAAACTGGCCAGCAGATCAAGAGAGCTGATTCTGCTCCTCTACTCTGCTCTCATGAGACTCCTGGAATACTGCATCCAGTTCTGGGCACCCCAACATAAGAAGGACACTGAGCTGTTGGAGCAGGTCCAGAGGAAAGCCACAAGGATGATCAGAAGGCTGGAGCACTTCCCCTGTGGGAACTGGCTGAGAGTGTTGGGGCTCTTCAGCCCGATAAAGAGAAGGCTCCAGGAGGACCTTTAGCAGCCTTCCAGTACCTGAAGGGGGCCTACAGGAGAGCTAGGGAGGGAAATTTTATAAGGGCATGTACTGATAAGACAGGGGTAAAAGACTTTTAAATAGAAGAAGGTAGATTTAGACTAGATATTAGGAAGAAATTTTTTACTATAAGAGTGGTGACGCACTGGAATAGGCTGCCAGAGAAGTTGTGGGTGGTCCTCTCTGGAGGTGTTCAGGGCCAGATGAGCAACCTGTCTAGTGGGATGTGTCCCTGCCTATAGAATAAGGTTTGGAACTAGATCTTAAAGGTCCCTTCCAACCCAAACTATTCTATGATACTATGATTTTGTTCCAGCCTTCTTCTCAGATGACTCTGGGGTACATATTCTGTTAACTACTACTATTCTGTTAACAGATATTCTGTTAACTACAAATCCAACCTGACAACAGTTGAGAACTATCTATAAGGTAGCATGCATGGTGCTGAAAACCCAGGGAATAACTAGATTACACATTTGCAACTGAAGGAAGAAGAGAAGAAATAAACTCCAGGTACGATCTGCCCTACCATCAGGAGCTTCCCACCAGTGCCCATCAGGCTGGCTCCATGCCTGTGCTTTCTTAAGCATAGGGAGTACCAGCCAGACACTTCAACATCATGCATTCAGATAATGCCGATGTTTGTAAAACATAAAATAGTAAAAAGAAATGCACACTATCATCCTGGCATGTCTGGGAAAAAAGGAGCAAGGAAAACTACAGCACAATAAGCTTTATGAACCATTTCAGGAACCTGTAAGGTCATTAAAACCCCCTGAAACTCTGTCAGTTCTCTTCACCTCAGCTTCCTACATTCCTTCTGACCCATGACGGGTAACACTGAGGCTCTTACAGAAACAATTCCAGGCTGTCTTATATGTCAGTGACCAGTCATGTAATACACTGATCAAGTCAGATAAGAAACACAGAGAAGTCTAGGCTGAATAGAAGATTACAGCCTTCCAAAACTGTAGTAACTAATTCCTTGATCTCAACTAAAAACTTCCTCAGCATGTAGCTGGCTCTACTGCAACTACAGTAAATATACAGCAAGGACTGTCTTCCAATTTGATGTCAACTTTGGCAACCAGAGTGCGCTCAAAATACGTACAGAGGAACTCTTTACCCAAGCAAGTATCCTAGGATCAATTCAGGATAGCTATTCTGTTTGGAGTATCTTCTTTTTCTATGACTGAAAATGATGTGCCTGGGATAGCTGAGTTTGCTGAGGCCATGTGACTAGTGAGGCCTCATAACAACAATAAGCCAAAACGAGGAGACCTACCCTCTCCAAGAGGCATAGAGCTGTCACAGCATTGCAACTTTACAGCATTTCTAAATTTTGATTCATTGCATTTTGATGATACAGCTGAGAAACACATGGTGCACCATCAGGCACAAGTAACTTCTCATTAATTTGCACAATTAAGAAATTCTTTTCCTCTGAACTCTTATAACAACCAGCTTCCAGAACAAAATGTAGACACATATATTAATTCAATACTTACTGTTACTGTTACTGCTAGTATTACTGCCAATGCTGTCATTCCTAAGGGAGCTGGCAGCAACAGGAGGAAACGAAATTGTTTTTGTGACAGCGACTCTGGAATCTAAATAGAAAATGAGTGTGTCAGCATTATGTAACTTAAAATACAGTTCCCTCTATATGTAATGAAGGGCTATAGAGCTATTTGGCTCTTCTAAAATTTGGCTACAGGGCTTTCTTCTAAATAGGCCAAAAAAGGCTGCATTATTAAGAGACAGATGAGTCCACATAGTGAGCTGCTGCTGAATAGCTATTCTGGAAAGGCAATTGCTTTAAACAAGTTCTTAGGTTGTGGCACTGATCTGCTTCTAGTTATTACTGGTGTAATTGTGCAAATGGATATGTCACCCTAATTAAAACAGCTAATAGCTGTCACTAGAGAGAGTAAAAGAGAGAATACAAAACTGCCATTTACTTGAAGGATGAGAATCAGCTGCAGGAGCCTGACCTGAGCTTGTTCAATCTTTCACATCAAGTAAACACGGGCCTTTTCAGGAGGAGTGAGGTGAATGTGGAGGTAACTTGAGGCTACTCCAGTTTGCAACTTATCCTAGCTTTCTGTCCTTTAAGTAGGGTAATCTTAGGCTCCTTTATTGTCTTATAAAAACTAAATAGAGCATCAATAGAAGATAAGATGAAAAAAAAGAGCAATGTATGAAAATGATCCAGGATGTATTTAGGATGAAAAGAAACAGAGCAGAACATTGTGAAGTTATCTGGATTATATTCAGGAACAATGTCACTAGAAACGATGGCAGTAGCTTTACTGCCAGATATAAATCTCCTTTGAACAGAAATACAAACTTTGGTGTTGGTGGTAATTTTAATTGGCAGTAAAGCGGAAACATTGAGATACATCATTGGATTCTTAGCATCTTGAAAACAAAGGAAAATCACCTATTTCTCTCTATTTTGATTCTGTTCTCCCAAACAAGAGCCATCTTACCATTCTCTGGTGTTTCTACAGTTGAAGGCATAATGCACTCATTCTTATCCTGTGAATCTGCAAATTCCTTGTAGACCTCAATAGTACTATTAAAGAGCCTAAAAAAATTCTCAGGAATGAAGCGATCTTCTTCATAAAGGTGACCATTTTCTTTTATAAAATCCTAGGATAAAATATAGAATTCAACTTGAAAAGGTCAGGAGAGATGCACACATCAGCACCTCAACGGATGATGAAAATATCCAAAGATGACATACAATAGCTTAAATTTTTATACTGTAGAAGACCAGATCTTCTGTGCACAAATGTCACAACCAACTGTTCAATGTTTAATTAACTTTGTAAATAGAAATAAAACATTATTCCACTGTTGTAAAAATGCCAAGAAATTAAAAGCAGTTTCCCATTCTACACTGAAAACAAATTTTTCATTCTTTGAGTTCCCTCATAATAAAATTAAAAAAAAAAAAACAAAAAAAAACACCTTGATTTCACATTACTTTGTTATGCTGTGCATGTTTCTTTTAACCTGGATACAGGAACACAACACAATCATAGCTATTGTTGTAAGAGTACAGGGAACAGAATACAATAGCTGTAACAAAGCAGGCTGAGATCTTTGATAATGTAACTAAAAATAAGAGCAGGACTGTAAACAAGGAAGCCCAATCACTCTGAGATCTGACAGACAAGTGTGTTATGTCAGACTAAACAAAAAGTTAAGGTCCATGTTAAGATCATTGATGGCTGTTTTCTTCTTTGTGACTAACTGTTGTGGTTTTCACACAACAGTTGTTTCTTATGCCAGCAGTTCAGAATTGGTCTGGACTTATTACTCCCAGTAAGAGTAGTTAGAATACAGGTTAAACAGGTACCAAGAAAAACTTCCTAAAGCTTGGTTCTAAGATTCTTTTCTCTTTAATGCTGACAGAACTAGATTTAAGACTATTCTATAAGGAAATCAATAGCAGTTTGATTCTGTGGATTACAGACAACTAAGAACTTACAGCACAAAAATAAATGTATAGGGAAGATGAAATCCTAGTCTGATAAAACGATGGAGGTTTTTCGGTGGTACAAATCCTCTGACTACAGATAGACTTGATAGACTTGTTAGGGCTAAGTAAGGGATTAAAAAATCAATTTATCCCTATCATTTTCACCCTAGAGAGTCAGAAAACTCTCAGGGGAGACTCCTGGAAGCCTTCCAGATGTTGCTGGCATACAAAAAATATGGAAATGGGGCATTATTTACCAGTCTTTCCTATATCTTTGTATACCCAAATACTACATTAAATTATGGTGAAGCAGTCTGAGTCTCACACACTGTTAGAGAATATTAATAGCTTCAATCATATAAACTTTATGTTAGAATCCCTAGCAAATAGAGTAATTCTGGGTGTACAAAGAAGGTTTCTGCCTGTCTGAAACAAACTTAAATGAATTAATTACTTCAAAGATGATGGTTACATTTTTGACTTCTTAAATAACTGTATACAAGTCTTTGCATATACTGTAATTCCAAATAGTAAGTCATTTTGCTTTGAAACAGGAGATGATGACAATCCAATGTTAACAGAGTGTACTCAGCGTATCTCTGAACAAAGCAGGTTTTCATACATACAGAAGTGTAAATGAAAAGAAAAACATATAATGAAACTTTGGATCTTATAAAATAAACACTATGTACTGTGCAATAGAAAGTTCAAGTAAAAATATTCAGCAGAAAAGTAGAATCTCCATGCTAGATTACCTTATTTTTATCAAAAGCAAGACATGCCATAAGATCATTGATAATCCTTGTGAGGTTATTAATGATTGAATAGTTGCTTAAAACATCAGACATATCGGAAATATCTGAAAATTTCTGGAGAAGATTATGTAGACTCCTTGAAAATTCAGGCACCATCAAATGCAACCAACAGTGATTAGGCTGTTAGAGGATAAAAAGAAAGACAGAGAGGTAGATTAAATATCAGACTTTTGCAAAAAACTGGTTAAGCAACAAAATGTGCAGAAGTAGATCAGACTGCTCTTTCCAATTTAAATTATCCTGAATGTGTAAATTAAAATTTACTTTCTTTGGTGTCAGCCAACTTTCTCTTTAGCCCTTTTGGTAAAATTTCTATTCTCACTGATACTGACATATTTATGGTTGTCTGCTAAATGCCATCCCTTCATTAAATTCTTAATGAATGCCAAGCAACAGTCTGTTGAGGTTTTGAGCCCTAGGACATACTACTATGAGCACTCTTCGATGCTCTCATTAACCTATTTTAATTTTTTAAATAACTACTGCTTTAGCAACTTTCTACAGACTTTTTTAAACCATGCACAGTTCTCATTTTATTATTGTTACTCTGCATAATGGAGTTATCCCCAAAGATCCTTGATATAAATCTCTTTTGAAGAATGATTCCAGAAAAGTTTTGCTGTTGAAATTAATGTGCATATTTATGCACCTTTGAGGAAATCAGCCCAGTTAAGTTCTCTTAGCATTTTCACTGAAAGACATTTCTGATAGAAAGGTTCTATATTCAACAGTCTTTATTTTCCTGAGATGCTATTATTATTTTTTTTTTTTTTCTTTTACACGTTCTATGACAGTATCTGTCACATCTGTGCCACTGGAATAGAGTTTAAGTCCTTCAACTGACTTTTAAGAAAAAGAAAAAAATACTCTTATGTATTAGTTACATTGCAATGTGTGCGTGGAAATCTCTTCCCAATAAATACTGCATTATTGACAGTAAATGCTATGGGAATTTATTCCTTAATTCCATATATGGAGTTATTTTTTTTTCAAATGTTAAAAATGTATCAGGATTATTCAGGCCTGTCAGCTACAAAGATTTTGGCCCAGCAACCCCTAAGGAAGATGCACCCGCAGTAACACTGAATTAATTTCTAAGGTATGTTTCTATGATATGTAGGATGGTGATAGCAGCATCCAATGAATCACTGTTTTGCAACACGCAAAAAGCATATGACATTGGATCTGCTTCTATGCGTAATCTCTTATTTTTCAGTTCCTGAAATAACTCTCTTTCAATCTTCAATACTGAAGCTACCTCATGCATTCCTAACAAGTGAAAACCATTACTGCATTCAGTAAATTTATAATTACAACAGCTTAAAAAGTTAAAAAAAAAAAAGAAAGAAAGAAAAATAGTGAAATGGATAGCACTTGTCTTGATTCTCTGCTTCCTCTTTCTTCAAGACTTACAGTGGGAGGGGAGAAACAGAATCAAATAAATCAGGAAGGAGGCTTGCTGAAATGTATTCCATTCAAGCAGCATGCAATGTACCATGTCTCGTTACCCTCAAAAGACAGAAAACAAATTTTCCTTTGCTTTGGTGTAGGAACATCAACATAGTGCTTCTCTGACCTGTAAAACTACAAATTTTTGTGGGTGTGTGTTTCTACAGTGGCAGAGATGAGCAAAACTCTTCGCTCTTCTAGTGTGTAAGGAGATGATATGGCAATTCCAGCAGGGATTCTGCTTTGCTGTTCCTGTAGTTTGCAAATGCATGAGAATCTCTTCCAAATGAACTATTCTGCCCTGCAAAGCTTTATTTCATGAGAAATTTTAGTTTTCTTTTCAGTAACATCAAACTGTGCAAGTGTTAGTTTTCTGAATACCTACCAAACACAGGGATAAAACTGTTAAACACGGCAAATACAGCTGGATTGCCAAGTTGTTTGCCAAGAAGAAATGGAAAATTAACTCTGCTTTTTGTGTGTAAATTTGGACCAGCATTTATGACTAGGGCTACTTACAAATCTGACTTCCTCTGTACTCTCAAGTACACATGACACTTTTATTTCTGTATTTAACAGTTTGGAATTTCTTTCTTCCATGGAAATTGGCCCCTGATGCTGTTGTCTTTGCCTTTTAATCTTCAGGTTAAACTAGGCACTTCACTCTATTCAAAACTACTTTTAACGCCACTCAGATGCATTGAGCTAGTGCATAATGCAACAGCCCTCTATTTAATGGATCGGGTCAGTCTGTTCCTGTTACATGCACTACAGTGGCTTTCCATTAGCTTTGCATTCACTCTGCCTTCCCACCTTTAGTCATCTACATTCAAAGTTTGCTACCTTGGGTACAGTTCTCACTTTGTGAACACAGTGAAGATTGAAGTCTGTTGGAAAAAAAAAAAAAATGAAAAAAACTGCTGAACAAAAGGCATCTGCTGTATTCAAAGCTATGGCTTTCTCTGCTTGCAGGGACCTTTTAGAACCTGGAGCAAAACCTACTTATTCAGCCAGCCTTTGGTGTGGTATGTGTAACATAACCTGAAATCCCCAGAGAGGAATTTGGCAAAGTGGGACACGAATACCACTGAATACTTCCTCCTGGGAAGGCACAAGGCCAAGAACTGCACCTTCCCTCACCACTACTGAATGTGGTGTACAAGCAAAGCGAATATGGAAATCCCGGCTCTAAACTTCTCTTCTCCCTATTTAATTCTTGGCTGCTCATCGTAAATGTAAACTGGATCTAGGTTTCTGGATGTGATGCAGAAAGATGAAATGGTATTTAAACTAAAGAAGCAGAAACTGCTTACTGTCAGCCAAAACCGAACCACGGAGGGAGGTAAGAGGTAAGCAGTGAGAACGACCAGGAGTCTATTGCTCAGGCGGGCTCCCTGGTCTTCTTCAGCCACAGTGTAAACACTTCCCAAGAGAGCAACAGAGTGAACAGCTATAACACAGCCTGGCCTACACAGGGCAGCTGCAGTGCCCTCAGCAGGGAGCAGAACCCAGCCTAAGGCTGCCCGCCACTGAAGTGATGCTCAGCACAGCAATCATCCAAATAGCTGGATTTCAAAATGCACTGCAGCCAGGGGATGATAGCCAGCCAGCCTTAATGGGTAATTGCTATTTTCAGAACTTCAATTTTTTTTCCATCAGCTTTAATTGCACTATATATGACCTAGCACAGGAATTCCACAGCATTTGTTTCTGCTGAGTTTTCCTGCTTAAGGAATAAACTTTAAGTAATAATAATTTCTACTTTCCCTCTTTTTTTTTCTTTCTTGTTTATTTATTTATTTTTTTTTTTTTAGTGCATGCAACAACAAACAGAACGCTTGCAATGAATCCTTCCTAAACATATTACAAAAACTAAGGACAAAATAAAAACTGTTTGATTTTGAAACAAAAGAGTAATATAGCATGACAATGGTTTTCAGATTAAAGACTAAAAAATTCACATGTATGGGATTAAATAGTAACTGTGTTTAAATGAAATAGTGTCCTTTCTCTGCTTGTTTAGTTACTGACACCGTCGCTTTCTGAACTTGAGCTTGTCCTCATTGGCTAGTGCATATTTGCTGTGCTTTAATGCATTTCCACAAGCTTAAACTAGAACAACACTCTAGAGGATATTCCAAAGTAAAATTAAAAAGAAATGAGCTATGTAAGAAAGAAAATTTTTCCATTGTCACTATAGTTTGATTCTTTTCCAGAGAAAATATTAAAGCATTGAATATGAAGAGATTTTTTTTTTGAATTCCTATAATTATTAACATTTCAAGTTACAGTAGGAATCTTTCTACATTCTTATTTTTTAAATGAATAATTGGAATGCATATGACAAGTGAAACAATCATCCTTTAACTGTAACTTATTAAGCCATAGGACTAGCAACAAAATGTTATCAACTCCACTGCCTTCAATGTTTTTTTTTCTAATGCTTTTTACTGGGGTCAACATAAAGTGGTTGTACATACCAGGCTATCCATCTTCGGGACATATTTAAGGGTTATCAGATAGTCATTCGGAAGATTTCCAACCTACAACAAATAGATAGTAAAAATGCTATTACTTGCTATACAAATCAAGATATTTTCCATCACTATGTTCAACAAAACGTATCAAGTATCAAATGCAGATTTTAGGTAACCTAAATGCAGGCTGCAAAAGCCTGCATACTCATTTTCCAGTGGAATTGCTACTAACTCGTATTTACTCAGAAGTGAAGTATTTTTCCACCTTTCCCTTACACTCTCAGATTTGATCTAGTCATGTTCAACACCACCATCTTTCAGCAGAATTAAAGTCAGTGATGTGAGGAGAAGCAATGGTCTGTGGTTATTCATTATGGCAGAAATTCCACTGCATTTCCATCTTTTAATGGCAAGTCTTGAACTTTTTGGATAATTTACATGGCAATTTGTACTTAACCTGAACCTCTCAAACCCAGGCCTCTGACTAAGCCTTTTCTAGTTGAATAACTTAGAACTTGAACAAGCATTTGAACCTAAAGAAATGCCTACCTGCCTTGTGCTCACTGTTGCACCAGGTCAAAAAAAACACTTAAGTATGGCTTTAATTTTGAAGCCGAGCCTCCTGCTAACAATGAGCAATATAATCATGTCACGGCCATGTCCTAGGGCAAAGGAGAACTTCTGCACACATAAGTTGAGCACAGCTCTGCCATTTTGGGTAAGTTCAACATACCAGGCATGAGTGGAGGAAGGGGTCATATTCAGCTATACAATGTGCTCTCCTACAGATGGGATCTAATGCTACTTTGAGAAATGTTTGATCATCTGGGGAAGGTATTTATTTCCTTCTTGATTCCTTCTTGTTTCATTCTTGAAGTAAAATCTACACTGTTCAATAAAGCATTCCTACTTCTTTGGGTTAAAGATTATTCTTTTATTCATAGCTGTTTTGATTCTGCTGCTATAGCAACAAGCACAGTGATTTTTTTTCTGTGTAGCTTTTAGGTAATATTTTGTTTGACACAACAGAATGCTTTATTTGTTAATTAAAATTGAGTTTCAATTAAAAATTGAAACAGCAACTTAAAAATTTCCAGGTTCTTGGATGACATCTAGCAGTCAGTCACTAGCAAATTCCAAACTTTTTTTAATTTTCAACATGCATTGAATCATGGTCCCTCTGTTCCATGACTTCTAGCTTCCTCTTACATCAATAAAAAACAAGTTTTATACAGAAGACCCTCGTTAATTCTTTTCTGTAGATAACTTTCTATTTATTATTATTAGTAGCAGTTACTTTTATAACCTTGCTTTCATAAAGCAGCAGAGGCAAAATTATCTCTAAAATTCTCTGTCAATTTCTATTTACCTGGAGTTTTGGGGAAATGATTCAAGATACCCAAAATAGTGAAAATTATTGCAATGCATTTACTGTTTCTTTAGAGCTTCTTGAAATGATTTATCCTAAAACCCTCATCCACTTTTAAAATAATCTTTTCTTACGCTCAACCCACTCTGACATTGTAACACATTCATAGATAACACAGTTTCTTTGCAATTTCCTTTGTGTGCCTAGAGATGTAGAATTAGCAGCACTTCAAGCAGCAAAGATATTGAAGACGTTACTGTGTGTGCAAAGTTTCCCCTACTCACTCTAGTGGGATTCAGCACTTAGCAATGTCAGCAAAAGTACCATTCTTTAAGAAAGGTCACTGGAAGATTAAATTTGTTCCAAATCAATGAACACTACAAGAACTGATATGCATTATGTATACAATCTACTTTACTGGCATCAGAGCCTGTCAAGCACTTTTTGTGCACATTTACAAAAAGGTAACAACCCAAGAGCTCTTACAGCTTCTCCAACATAGCTGGAGAATACAGCTCAGACTTAAAGAGCTTTTCCTTGACAGACTGAGAATCAGAAAATATATTTTAGAAGAAACTTACTATTAAAAATGAGGATCAGTGAGGGGGGACCTTGTCAAATGTAAAGTATATGCCCTGCCTTGAGACAAAACAACTTATTAAAGTTTTATTGATTCAATTCCACATGGCAGATGCTCTGCTGGTGGTAAAAGTTGGAGGTCAGTCAAAGTGAGGGAATTATATTTGTGTTCAAGCTTGACTTACCAATTTACTCAAAGAAAATAGTTTAGAGATCCTGATGCAGGAGTTAGGACATGCTTGTACCAACACTGTACATTCCATATTGTCTTGCTTTCCTGACATGAGCCACATTTTGTTGAAGGACAACTGCCAACACTACAACGTAGGACTACAACACTACAATGTAGAACTAATCACTTGCTTTTTAACTGTTGAATTATCTAATGTAATTAAAGTGGAAGCCAAAAGAAGGCTGCATTGAGTTTTCCACCTGTGCAAAATTCCAGAAAGTATTCTGCACACTTGCTCTAAGCAAGGTATCTGACAAGAAGAGGGCTATGAGCTTAGAAAAGGGTTAAAAGGGTTGTTAATTATAGAGAACGCCAATTGATAATCTTGGAAAGTAATGTGTTCAACTAAAATAACCATGCTTTACAATTAAAATGCCACAAAAAAGTTCTCTGATTTAGTGGGTGGTTGTGGTTGTAGAAATCATAACAGGCACTGAGGGAAAAAAAAAAAATAAAAATCATGACACTAAGATGAGGGAATCTGGATTTTTTTCTTCAAGTTCATATAAAATCAACATTAGATGCTATGTTCCCATTTGTAACAAAATCTCAGATGAGGAAACATAAGTTTGAATGGCATACAGAAGTTTGAATAATTAATACAACATTGTTAACATTGCATATCCAAAATACACTTTTTGAAATATGATCATGATAGCATAAACGGGGAGATAAAAGGTTATATTGTGAAAATGGTTTAGGTTCTGTAAACTACTCTTTCAGTGCAACAACAGAACAGAAGGGAGATGACCTACATCTGAAGTCAAGGGCTTTGATATGAGGGCTACTGCTCTTGAAATTTCTCTTGATTGCGGTTGTTTTGAAAATTTTAAGGAAACAAGCATACATATAAATATTTTTTATGCACAGATCAAAGATAAAATCATTAAAGTAAATATTACCATTTGATATTGCCAATGATTTCTTTTTTATTCAGAGGCATACAATGGAAAAAACATACTTTTCGTTTGGCTAGCATTTCTACCTCTCATTTCTTTCTTTCTCATTCTCCTTTTTCTACTCTTAAATACTCTTAAATATACTTAAATTCTGCAGAGGCTTCCTCTTTCTATCATCTCTGCAATCTACTGTACCTCATCTGCTAAAGAAGCAGTTAATGAAATTTTTATCCTTTGGCTTAAGACAGCATGTTAACAATTTCCCTTCACACTTTTTACAGCCATAGTGGCAGATTATTTGCAGAATAGCAACACTGGATCCTTTTCTTGTAACCCTTTCACTCAGTAGAGTTTTATTCATTTAAAAATAAGCCTATGGTAAAGTTCAAGTTTACAGAAAAGATGCAATGTGAAATCAAGTCGTTTGAAATGGCTTCTCAAACATGTCTGGTGGATGCATGTTGACTATTTTTTAGGCTTCAAAATTCAAGACAAAAACATGCTTTAGAAAAGTAGACCATTATACTTTGTTTGTGTGATCGATTTATGTGATTTGTTTAATAGCTATCTTAAACCCAATGAACCCAAAATTCATAAGTACATTGTATACATACTGCATAGCTCAATTAAAATTCTACTTATATTTAGTCTTTATATTTATATTTAAAGAGCATATATTATTCACTGTGCAGCTTCTTAATTCTTGTGCAAAAGCACAATTACAGCAACACAGTGCCGTAGATTTCTGCTGTCTTACTATGCTGAAAAGAACAATGGGGACAAGCTTTACTGACAGATGCAGCAATTAACATTTCTTAATACGGAACATTTGTTCATCAAGTATCATGTTTTCCTTCAGACACGTTCATTAAAAAAAAAGAGGCAGGAGATCAAGTGATTAGTGATAAAGGAGGAATACTCTACATGCCTTCATTCTCTATAGGTATGAAACTCTGTTCTTTTAAAGTTCTCCCTATTAAATAAATAAATACATAAATTGAAAGAGTGCTGAATTATTCTTTGCTTCTTAAAATAGTTTTTACTAGGGACACCTTTTCATTCTGCAAAATTACATCATAAAGATTTTAATAGATATAATCCTATAGAAAATACTACAAACAATTTTTGTCTGTTTGATCTTAAGCTAGTTACAGCTTTGAAGCCTTGATTTTATTGAAGCTCCTTTTTTATTCTAGCTTTTGCTAAGAGTCCAGTATGACTCTTGCTAGAGAAAACTCAGTTTAACATCTCTGAAAACAAGTTACATACATCTGTCCACAGATTACTATTCAGAATAAATTTGATTAGGCTAATGACTCACATTTTCAGGCACTGCACTATTCTTCACTAGTGTTAAGTTCAACAGACATGCCTGACTTATATTCACAGCAAATGTTGACGGAAGCATATTCCTCTCATGTCCCTAAAATACAATAGTTTAACTGAACACAGCTGCAGCTGTGCTCAGGGGTTTTCTATCAGTCTACAGAGCTATGTGTCTAGTTTTGCAGAACTAGCTCTTTTGTTACCTAAATCACTACTATACTTTTATATTAGGTTAATATCCCTTCAGGATCAAGCCACCTTCTGTTGGACTCCATATGCTCTTTCATGGAGTCCAGCCCAGCCCCACAAAGTTTACAGTAATTATAGCAAAAAGCTGAGAACCAAATAAACAGGTTGGATCAAGCTGCAGGCAATACAGTTTGGTAGGGAAATGTGGTACCATTTAGTTACTTGTAGGGAAAATGCAGAAGTAACCCAGAACAGAGACGGAAGATTTAAAAAAAGGACGTGGATTTATGCTGCAAATAGTTTTAGTATGAGGTATGAAGAGGATGAGAATCTGCCTAGATCTCATCAAGGAGTACCCTTCCCACAGCCTTGAACAGCTTAATAGAAAGCAAACAAATATTGAGGAGATGCTACGACAAGAGGGCAAAGCCAAAATGTGTGAGGCTGTTCAAAAGCTGTATTAATAGAGCTTTTAAAGACAAAATTAAGAACCTTGCCATTGTAATCAAATAGAAGAAGAACAGCTTGAAGGAATTAAGTAGAAGATATATGGTCAGAGCAGCAAAATGGACAGACAGAATGAAAAAAATTAGAGGCTGAAGTCTAAAAAGACTTTTCAGTAGATTGGATCTTAATTCACAAATGATCTTAGGAAAAGGTGTATTTGTATGGATAGAGAGCTACAAAAGCATTTGTTCCTGTTAGGACAGGAAAAAAAAATGAAGGTATTAAAAGTGAACTTAATAAGTGTTTGTGAAATGATAAGAGCCAACACAACTAGCAACAAGAGCCAACACCTTTATTATAGACCTGAGTTCCTGGAGCAAAACTGTGATATTCCTAAATTCTGAGGAGAAAAGGCACAGGAAACGATAACATTTTGGAGAAATGAAGAGCTCCTAACCCTGTATTCAGGCTATATTGAGTCTAAGTTGATTTTTGACTATTTGTGATGAGACGGAAAGAAGAAATAGGGCAGTATCCTAAGGTGAAAGATGAGATTTGTGTATTGCTTCTGAACAGTAAATTACAAAAATACTGGAGTAGACAAATGACTGCAAACAAGAGAGTCTAAAGAACATTTTGGTGCAGCAAAGAATAAAGCCTTTAGAAATGCCAGCCATATTATTCACAGCAAGTGTAATAAAGACCTACTAAAAGCCTTTGTATAACAACATCACAATAACTAAGGGTAATAACTGTGCATATACCTTCAGCTGCTGTGAAATCTCCAGCTCACTCTGGGAAATCCTACAGTTTGTTCTCAGTGTGGAAGGGAAAGAAATTCATGCAAGACAGTGGCACAGACTTTTTGGATCGGTGAAGAAATAAGACCCAGAAAGACCAATAAAGAACCCAGACAACTCTGGAGGTTATTCCTAATTTTGAAGATCTAAATTGTCAGAATAGCATTTCCTAATTCAATCAATGTATTATTATTTTTTTCAAAATACTGAAGTGTCATAAAATATTTATAGTAATTTACAAGTCATAATCCCTGCCTGACCTAAATTCTTCAGCAGTTATAAATTTGGAATTATATTATTTTATTTGGAAAATAAATTTAGAAAAAATGCAGAAATGTTACTGTTATCTGTGAGTCTGGTCCTGGTATTAGAAGAAAATACAAGCTTACTTGTACCAAATGTAAGCATCTCTGTTGAGAAAGCCAAGCTAACATTTTCTGAAAGTAATTCAGGAACTTCTGCAGAGCATACTCACAGTGGTTTATGTAGATATTTTCCAGAGACTGATGGAAGTGGAAGGTGGTGAGGTGGGAGAAAAATACCACTTAGGAATTTAGGTGAAAATTGTTGCTTTCAGTGGTGAAACTTGTATGATACAGCAATGATTTTATATCAGAAATTTCAAAGCAGATTTGTACCAAATATAGTTTTGACAGCATTAGGAATAACAGTGTACTTTTTAGCCAAATAATGTGGCTGGTCAGCACTCTCTGTTAGTTTCTGCTTTCTATTATGAAGCTGCCATGTAATGGTATTTTGTTTTAAAAGTATTTTATGTATTCTTTTAACCTGTATATATTCCTTTCTTTTTATTTTCTTTCAGTGTTACCTTGTCATGGTGTAGCATTTCCAAAAGAGAATGATCAACTTGCAAACTAATTATTTTAATTAAAATCAAGAAGTCTTCTAATAAATTTAAGATACTACAGTTATTTTGACATGATTCTTTCAGCTCAAGTTTTATAGAAATGATTTCTAAATGAAAAATCTGTGCTAACATTAAGATACACAGACAAAACAGAAACAGAAGTTCCTCAAGAAAGACATTCTCAAACACAGTTCAAAACAAAGAAAACCCAGGTGTCTGCTTTTCAGCCTTGGCATTCTCTGCATCTGTCTGCTACTTCTCCCACTCATAACACCTTTGAACCTGTTATTTAAGTTTTACCCTAATTTTGCATTCAGTGGGGAAGATCTGGAGGTATGACAAGTAAGTCAGGAGAAGGACAATTCAGCATCCTCACCAAGGAGAGGCAGAGGAGCTCAGACCTATCATATTCTGCTCAGTCTTGGCAGCAGCAAAACAGCAGTGTGAGCTGGGCAGCCGTCAGGAGTTTTCTTCCAGGACATGCTGTGCACACACACCAAAACTAGGTGAACTCCTTCCTATCCCAAGTAAAAGGGGATGTGACATAAACCTGGCAGCAGCGCAGTACATTGCTCAGGTCTGCATCATGCCCAGGGGTCATCAGACAACTAGCAACAAGGATGCATGTGAAGAGAGGTAAGGGGACATGGAGGAGGATTGGATATGGAAACAGAGTGTTGCATGGATATGTGCAAGGACTGCAGCTATTGGATGAGACAGGAGGAATATTATATGGGAAACCATGGTCAAAACAAAAAAATTACTTGATTTTTTTGGTGTTAGGTTTATGATATATTTTATCTCAAAAAGCAAGTGTGATTGCCCAAGCTGCATGCAAATTCTTTTGTCTGTATTTTTACATTCTTCAAGTTTAAATTGCTCTAAAGGGAAAGTTAAAGCATGTGTTCTGGAGATACCTAATTGACACAAAGTTATTGCCAATCATGTCCCAGACAATTTCATCAGCACTCAGAGGAGTTTTGTTGTTCTGTAGTGCTTTCAACAGTTTTGAATCAAAGTTTAATGCTCTTTCAAGAGATGAAATATTATTTTGAATAAACATGCCAATTCTTTAGACTTAAGCCTAAAGGAACTACTGTGAAACATTAAACATTTGACAAGGGCTGTGGAAGACCCCTAGAGATTTGCACTATGTACCAAGGTATATAACAACACTCAAAGGAATCAAGTTAGGAACACTGCACTGGAAACAAATACAAGGGACTCTAAATTTAGTGTCTGATAGCATAAACTCCAGTCTTGCAACTGTTTCTTCACAACAGAACCATAATTTTTGGCTGAAGACAATATGCAAATGCAGCTATGCTTTTTAAGTGCTCATTGCACACTATTTCTTAAAAACTTCTGTGTTAGAACCAGCAATACTTTAAGTCACTTTAATCCATGCCTTCAGTGGAGTTAAACACAACTGACTTCACATAAGAAGATGCAGTTTTTCTGGTGAATGTGTTCAACTAAGTTGCATTCAAAATGTACTTAAATTAGCTTGATTCTCTCAAGAAGCTGATGGTCCTTTAGATTCTAGGTAGAAAAAGTAGAAACAGAAATACAGAATATTCTGTGTAGTCCACTCACCACTAAGGTTGCAAGAGTTGTTCAGTCATTATGGCCAGATTGCTACAAAGATATCCAATATCATATTTTTTATATATGACACACGTTTTTCATAAACCTAAGATAAAGACTTCTGGTTTATTTTAGTATAATTTGCCACCATTCTGCTCCTCACATATCAGCAACATAAAGACAGTAATCTTTCATCTGAATAGGAAACCACCTGTTCCCAGGGATGTTTGAAGAAATCAAGACTTTTGACAGTCTTTATGTAAGTATGAAGTCCAAAAAACACATACACCTATCTACTTCAACTTGGTCAAAATCATCTTTTTAATGAACTCTGAAACTATTCTCCATTCTCTTCAGTGAAGGATTTTGTTTTGATACATCAATGGATGTTAATGGATATATAACCATGATTTGTTAACTTTCCTTAAAAATCTAAGCACCGTCATCCCATGATTATTGTAAAACATGAAGAATAACTTAAAATAACTATTACTTACCAATTTTGCAATATCATTTACATCATCTGTCACTGGATTCCCGCAGGAACTCTGGGCTTTGACAAGAGGATTAAGTAGGAGTAGTTGAAGACAAAAGCAAGTGATAATCCAAGTCTGTATTCAATAAAAAGAAACAAAGAAAAAAAAATGAACAATCTCCAAACATTAAATAAAAAGACTGTAGTCATTCTTTTCATAGATGAAGTCTAGATGAAACAATACTTCTCAGTTTTCATGAGCATGTACACATAGTACTATAGTATGGCAAGGGTCCATGAAAATGCACTTAATTGATCAATTCTGGAAAAGTCCCTTTAGGGTAATAATGAAAAACCTGATAGTGAGTCATCAGATTGCTTGCAGGGAACCCTTCTGGTCTTTCATCTGATTAGATGTATGATAAACCTGTGCCTCTAATGGATGATGAGGAAAAAAATGATAACATCACAGCAGGATAAAAGGTCAAAGCTTATAATCACAGCCATTACATTTACATACTTAAATTGTAGGCAAAACCACAGCTGAACTCTGCCCAAACACCAAGATCTCAAGCAGCAAAAGATAGGTGACATGCCCTGGCCTATTGGGGAGAGAAGCTTGGCTTTGGCACTATCTTCCCTCCCAAATCCTATTAGCAAGAGAAATGCAAGAAATGCAGTGCTCACAGGCTTGTGAGATTCAGCCAGAACAAGATAACTAGAACTAGCTATGATGCACCTGAATATCTCCTTGGCTACATCTCCTGAACTTCCTTGCCTTCTGCTGTTCCTTTTGCCTTGCTGGCTTTCCACAGAGCCCCGTGCCAAGATTAAGCTGTAGATCTTTATTTCCAGAATGTTAGAGCATTTAAGTTATGGATAATCAAAAGTTGCCTCAGGCTATGAAGCTACTTGTGCCAGATGACTGAAACTGTCAGCAAGAAGTGATGATGGTGTACATTTACTGCAAGAAGGGAATTTGCCTGTGCAGGCTCTCAGGCCTCCGTAAGGGCAAGTATTTGGGACTAGTATTTGCTTCTGCATGAACCATGATACACCTCAGGCCCATCTTCTCTCTGGGCTAGGTAGAAGACCCGCTATCATCAGCCTGGCCTTCACATAGAACCTCACTCCTCAGTTTAAAACCAAAGCAAATTGAACAGCGTGGTTGAAGCTCTCTAGGAAAGTAGAGGGAGAAAATTACAAACTTAAAAGATCAAGTATCATTAGAGTAACCTGGAGGGGCCAAGGAAGCTTGAAGATTATGATCACTTCAGAGCAATGTGAACATGAGGGAACTTATGCAGAGCTGTTAAATGATAAGGAAATCTCTGTCCTATCTCTTAAATCTTACATATATCTGATGTCTCAAGTAAAACCTGTCATTTGTTTTATTAGATTATGGCTTCCTGACTCATTTAGGCAAAACTTCAGTGTGGGCTACTGCCAGAAAATAGGGTTGGTCTTCCTGTCTTCTCTCCCACACTGGTACTGGGTGAGATGGCTGCACCAGCCCTACCAGAGTCAGCTCTATTCTCCTGCACTAACCTCCAGGTAGGCCAACTTTCTGATTCAGTCAGCTCTAAAACCCTGGGACTGCTACTACCCATGTAGAGAAACACAGATGTGCTGGTTAATTTTTTACAAATAATCACTATGAGAGTATATTAGAAGTCGTGTGAAGTTAGATACTCTTGCAAAACTGCTATATAATACATGATACAAAGCTTTGCAGTTATACACAGATAAACCATCCAAGCTCTCAGGAGATGCTATGAAGCGGTCACAGACTCTGTGTCTATTCCTGGCTTTCTGATGAAAAGGTAGTGAGACCTGGAACTCCAGGGACTCATTCCACTAATTTTCTTCCTCTTTAGTAATTTGGCCAAGCTCACTGTGTTTATAACTCTGCTTTGTGTTTGCATCTCGCAGCAATAGGAAGTCTCTGAAAAGACCTTGGAGATCTCCTTGCAAAATGACTGTGTAAAAGCATACATCTTAGTGAGACTAGCTTTAAGTGGTCAAGAAAACATCTCTTCACAGAAACCACAGAATCAGAGAAAAAAATGAAGGTGACCTCAGTTAAGAGACTAATTTCCCACTGCAATTTTTGAAACAAGATTGTTGTAAGAAAGACAAGAATTTTATGACAGCTAGCTCCAAAATTGGACTGGCTATATACCATTTTAATGTAAAACATATATTCTTCAGAGTTAAATAGTCACTAACAATTACACTCATTGAGCATCAGGAAATTTTCTCTTATGTGGTCTTTGGAGATAAAGTTCATGCCAGAAATCACTGATTTTTTTATTTTCTTCCTCAAAACAAAGTAGTAAAGGAAGATGGAATTTTTTTCTCTGACTTGCATCAGCATCATAAGACAGAAATTGACCTAACAATCTAAAAATCAGAAAAGCAACAAAACTAATTCACTGGGTTTTTATTTTTTACTCTTTTTTTTTTTTTTTTTTTGCCAAGTGAACTGAGTAACATGTAAAGAAACAGAGCATATTCTAAATACAATCAGAGCTCTGATGCATCTGGCCAGTTTTCATACTCAAAAAAGTTAGCCTATACATGAAATTCAAAATCACTACAAATATTATAATTATGCAAAACAATAAGAATATAACACATTTTGGCTTATGTAAATAACATGATTTAAAAACATAGTTATTTTTATAATGGCTCTCAAAAAGAAATCCTCTGCAAATTTAGAGATGATTTGAGGCTTTTCTTGTTTATTTGTCCTACGTCATCCAACAGCAACAGAAAATCTGAAAAATACTCCTAGTTTCAACACACCTATCATCTAAAATCTTTTCATTACTTGTACTTAGAAAATATTTATATTATACATGACTGTGGGCACACTGTGTGTAAGGGCTGTATAGATCAAAGAGCTAGATTGTACAGATCAAAGAGCTAGACTATTTTTGTGTTATTTACTAATGACCAAACCTGCTGTTTGAGCAAAACTTGACTAAATTGAATTAAATCAAGGGCAGAATAAAAGGAAAGCTTAAACAACACCTTCATAAACAGATATTCAAGTTTTACACTTTACTAAGCATAAATGAGGCTTACCCACACAGCAGTCATAACATTTCCATATAAAATTACTTCCAAGCTAAAATGGGACTTTCAAAGCTGGCCACAGAATTTAATCAGACATCATCTACTAACATTAAAATGAAGATATATAGTACACAGGAGGCATCTGTATACTAAAGGGCCTTGCTCTATTTTAGGCACAAAAAATGAAAGTTGTTCCAATTGTTTTCATGTTCTCAAATCTCATAAATAGGCTAAATATTTCAGTTGCTTATAGAAAAGGGGAAAAAGAATGATTAGACCAGCAAGGATAATTCAAATGAAACACTTATATTACACACTTTTGATCATTCTGAATATGATTTTTATTATTGCTTATATACCACAATTCAAAATTCAATTTAAAGCATTTTACATATGTAACTAACAATACAGAGTGTTGAAGCTTTTAACTGTAAATCAATGACATTTTCATTTTGGTTGTTCAGTGATACTGCAATTCATACACTTTTGAGTGTTGACAAAGGCTGAAGAATGAGTGCTTGTAGCTTTTCACAGTATGCTATCAATTACTCTATTTAACTGTCAGCAAACTCCTGAAGTGGAAAAGTAGCAAGAGGAAAGCCATATTACTAAATAAACAAAACACTGGAAAGTCTGGATATTCCCAAATATCTAGTTCATACTGAAAATAATTATAATCATAACTCAGAAGAAATCATCAAAAATGAATAGAAATAATTAAAAGCAAAAATAGTTGAACACAAGGAGACAGAATAACCACACAGATGAACAGATTCTTCATTATAAATTTTTTTCATTAAGATCAAGTTAGCCATGGAACTTTTCACTCAGTTTCTTGAGCACACCATCCAATTAACTACAAATAAGACACAGCTGCAGCAGAGTTAGCTGATGGTGTGGAACAGAATTCACTAGAAGCCAAGTCTTCAAAAATTACTTTTTATTTCTAGGCTACAAACATCTCTCATTGCCTCCTCACACTGTCTGCAAGCAGTTTTGCTGCTTGTGAACCTCTGCTACAGAAAATATTGGTTGGTAAGTTGTGAACTTAACAACTAAATTAATGTTCACACTTACATCTTAACAAGTATTTGTTATAAGATCCAAAAAGAAAATGAAAAGAGTGTCCAGAATCATAACAGTAAAATAATTACTTCACACGTCCAGTGATCTACTTAGTTATTTTTAAGTGTCTAACACTGACAGAAATAAAGCTAGAAAAAAACTGTCTTTAAACAATTAAGAAATTTATGTCAGCATGGAAACACATGGAAATGAATGAAGAATATTTGTATAGAATATAATCCCACTTCCCATTTCCATGGTACTCGGTGATATCTCCACCCATGCAAATGATAGCACTACTATCACTTTGAATGGGTGTGTCTAAAAGTTGTTAAAATGCTAGGTGTTGCTCAAGACTCTAAACAATTCATAAGGGGTGCAAAAAATGTCATCCACCCAGGACCACCTGGTTCTGAAAGCATTTAATTATTTTGACAAGGACTTTTTGAATTGGAAAGCTTCCTATGTGTTTTCAGATATCCAGGAGTCAGTATTTCAGTGTAATTAGAAGAACCACTGCATGAAGTCCATGCACTAAGTCCACCATGCAACCATCACTGCCCGTCAGAAGACTGAATATTATAGCCTACAGATTAGAGTAGTAACTAATGAGTGACAGATCTAGGTTAAATTTCCACCAGACAGGGTAATTCCAACTCATAGGAACTGTGATCAGTTCCTATGGTACCTACCTCCTAATTACCACAGGAGGTACTTTCCCACCTATGACATCTTTGGCATTAGATAGAGCAATATGTGGGTACGCTGATATTTCTGACATTTCCTTTTCAGAAAATATATGCATTTATACTGGCAAGCCATTACTTTGAGGAAGGGAAAAAAAAAAAAAAAGAAAAAAAAAAAGACATTCGACACGCAGGCATCAGAACGTTTATGTGTATCCTCGTCTTGCACATGCTCCTCCATCTGGGTACCCTGACTTCTGGTAAGCTCCACAATCAATATATGAGTTTTCTTGAACAACCTTTTGGCAGTCCATTGAACAAAATGGAGCCTTTCTCCAGCCAAGTGAGTCACCCTGCTGGGGTGACAACTACAGTTCTCTGGATCACACACTAAATGCTTTGTTATTATTACAAAAAGCAGATACATACTTTTCTAGTGAGTGATATTAATCTTCATTTTTTTAAACAGTGATGTAGTAGGAAGAATGATGACAAAAGTAAATAAAATTCATCAGGAAGCATCAATGCAACTTACTTTTATTCTGTTTTAAACATCAACTAGAGAATGACAGTCACTTTTGCAGAGTAAGCTGTGGAGCATTTTAGACATGAAATATTTGAATATGTATTCAGTTACTTACAAAATACTGAATATTTTTCTACAAAATTTTGACTAATGTCTAAAATAAGCAATATAAATGTATTTCACAGAAAGAGGAAGGAAAATAATGAGTCAGTGTTATAAACGTAAGCAAATATTGATGCCCCCTGCATTCAGATGAACAGAACAAGCAACACACTTTCACAGTTATTTCATCTGTCTAACATCCTATATTTAAAATTCCTCAGATTTTGCAACCATTAAACTCCTTCCCCTAACCTTTACATGATTGTTTGCTTTCCAGTGGGTGACTTCTGGAATGCTTAATCACAACCAACAAGACCAGTATCTCTGGTGGCAGAATGCAAAGGTGGCACTTGCTGGATTCTACTAGTCACATGCAAAAAGAAAAAGCCATTTGCTGTATCCAGATGCTTACAAACCTTGTTCTTTTCTAAGTTACACCATTAACGAATCAGAAATCACTATCAAGGGACAAAAATAGTTCTAAACCTGCTAAATGCTAGCAATACTTTTTGTTCACTGTATAGGGTCTTCATCCAGGAAGAGAAACTTTTCACAAGTTCTGCACAGTTCTGCACATCTTTTTCCTGAGATAGACACATTTAAGTTGTGTGGTCTTACTCCTCTGAGAAAAATGATGAACGATGTCAACTTAATTTCCTGCAACCTCAGGCCTATTGCTATTATTCTCTATCCCTTCCAGCTCTCCTTGACAGATGCAGAAGCAGCAGGCTATTCCAGTCAATATGCTATTGCACTTAGTAAGGCACTGTCCTGCTGTGCTTTGGTTTGCATGTTTCAACTGGAATTGAGATGGACATAACAAGCAAGAAGTGTAGATTATTACAGTTTCCACTGAAAATCAATTTAATCCAAGTATTTTGTAATTACATTTGTTAGACTATTAGATAGCACTTTAATGTGTAAGCTATTCATTTCCTATCCCTGTAAGGATACCAGAGTAAAATATTTCACTGTTCTGAAAATGTTGGCTTTAGCTCTTAAAATGTATTATCTGTTCCATAACAAATTTTGTCCACTCTTTAATCTAACTTGACAATTAGGGATTTGGGCAGTCCTCTTGCATCCTAAATCTGTCCTGGATGAGAGCCATTTTGTTTAGTTCCCAAAAACTAGGAAGTGAATCTACCAAGAGACAGGTAATGATAAATGGATGTTGCCTCTGAAGCTTATGTTAACAGTGTCCATATAAATATTTACTGATTTTCATCCATCAGATGACATTCTAGTTCTGCCAAGAACCAGGAGTTCTATAGACAAGAAAGCTTAAAAGGGAAGAAAGGGTTTGTTTCTTTTTCTTTTTTTCTTCATCTTTTTTTTTTTAATTTTTTTAGTTTTTTTTTTTTTTAAAAAAAAGGTTTTGTAAGAAATCTTCCTTTTAAGTCAAAATCAGAGATTAAGAGGAGTCCATGGGTCCTACATATAGCACATAAGGCCATATAGGGCCTCAAGTAGCAGTGAGGGATTTTCCTTTCTTCCTTGTGAATTTCCATTACATTCATCACTGATTAGTATTGAAATTTGAAATTTTTCTGTCCCACTGAAGTGTTATAAAAAACAATATTTATTTGTTATGTTAAAGAAGGAAGACACTAACATCCAAAATACTTGCAAAATCCAAACAGAAATAACAGAAGACTCAACAAAACCTCCTACAGACTTAAAATAGCAAGTTTGTTTTCTGGCTTTTTCTATTCCTCGGAAAAATTACGAAAGAGTTTTCCAGCATAAATCCACAGGCATTATGAAGTAATCTACAAGGAAAGCAAAGTAAAATACAAGATTTTCTTGACATGGAGGACAAGATACACATGGAGGTGAATGATACAACTTTCTTTAGGAATTAAAAGTGATTCTCCTTATTAAAATACTTAATTAAAAATTGCTTTTAAAATCTATTTTAAAAAAATCCACTGTCTTGAATATTCTATGGAATTATAATGAAAATATATACAGGACAATTTCTTTTAACCTTAGACTTTCAAGCTCCAGTAAAGCAACTGAAAGTAGAGTTGTTGCAGACATTTTCTACAGGATCTTTAATTTGAAGGATGTAAAAAGTGAAAATTGGAAACAAAAAGTATTCTTACACAAATTTAAGAGTTCCAAAAATAATAATCTTTCAACACAGACAGAAAACTAGATGCCAATGCAGTTAAGATTATGTGTATGATCCACCTACCTTATTTGTACTACTTAAAATTACAAGCCTAAATATGATTAAAGAACACTGTTTGGGTCTCCTGGATCTGCCAACGCTGGAATAAGCTTTGATAGCTCTGAAGAATGATATTTAGTCACATCATTATGGTACTACACATCATGAGACTATTAGCTTCCTGACTTTTTACAGCTGTCTACACTGGTGGCCTTACAAGAGCACTCAGGATGAGGTGAGAAACACTGTTTGCATAAATTAAATGGTTCTTATCATGGGACTGAGCTCCAGCAGCTTTTCTCAGTGCCTCTGACTTTGTGAAGATCTTGTGACCAGCTTCAGGCTGATATGTTTAGTTTGCAGTCCACCCAGTTAGCCCAGGCAAATCATAAGTAACCTGTATTACAAGATATAGGGATAGATCTAGACAGACCTCCTCAACAGGTAATATAAATAAATAAATAAATAAATAAATAAATAAATAAATAAAATTTAAAAAAAGTACTCCTGGAATGCAATAGCCCCATGGCAGTTGTCAGCTATCAAAGTCACTGTGTACTTAGGTAACTCCTGGGATAGGCACTACTCTAGTAGAATGCTGTGATGCCTCATTCATTTGATAACATAAGCACCTGACATTTGTAATCAAATCATGGAAGGGACCCACAAGGGTCATCAAGTCCAGCTCCTAGCTCCACATAGGACCACTCAAAATTCATACTCTTCAACTCCAGCAAGCTTGGTGCCCTGCAGAGCTTGGAACACTTGTTCCAGTGTCTGAAGGGCCCTTTCCTTACTTCCAAACTGAACTTTCCTTGACATGGCTCCATGCTGTTCCCTCGAGTTCTGTCACTGTCACCGGAGAGCAGAGCTTAGTCTTGTCCTTCCCCTCATGAGGAAGTATGCCAATACAGAACCTTCCCTCAGTCTCCTCTTCTCTGGGCTAAACAATCCAAGGGACATAACCACTGTTCATACATCCTGTCCTCTAGACCCTTCACCATCTTTATAGCCCTCCCTTAGACACTGTAATAGTTTTATGACCTTATGTTGTGGTGCCCTATTCTGCACACAGTGCTTAAGGTGAGGGTACAGCAGCAGAGCAGGACAGTTCTTTCTGGATAATATCAAATAGAAAGTGTGGAGGAGTGAAGTGGGAATGGAAACAATTATAAAACTATTTTTGTGCAAATTTGTTCCAGATGTTCACTATTCTGGTGATTCTTGTGCTGTCCAGTCTGTGTGTACTAATGGCAGTTTATATCAGTGTGTTTTCACAGCAACACTGCTACTTTGCTTACGTATTTATACCTGCATCTATTCAATTTGTTCCCTTGATCTATTTATTCAGATCAACATTCTCTGAGTCCCTATTCTGCCTGACTTCAATGCCTGTATGGGTTCTAGCGCTAGATTACAGAGACAGTATTTAATAAATAAAATAAATAATTAAATAATGATAATAAAACAAAACAGACTTTTAGAAAATAAACCAGTGACTTATTTCCTCTTACCTTTTCAAAGATCATGGAATGTATTGATTTATTCTGCTTAGTCTCTGTGTCTCACAGGCTCTTCTCTCCAGCAGATATAAATAGAGGATTATCCTATCTCTCACAGAGCATTGTTGCTGCAATTGCAGTACCCAGACAGGTGATTACTTATGAAGTGAAGAAGAACTAACAACTTAAAGTCAACACTTTCTGTCACGTAACTTTTAAATGGGGTTGTTCCTCATTAGTCAGAGCAGTTTCTTCCATTGATAAGTAGCAGTTGACATAAAACGTATTCCTAATTTACTCTCAGAAATGCTAGCTTCTTTGGATATATTCCAGGCAATAGCACCTGCAACTATATAGAAAGGCCTGGAAAAGGAAATTTCTGTGCACCAGAATTGAGTGATCCACTTTGATCCACCAAAGACTTAGTAGCTGGCTTTAAATTACAATGTAATACATTTTTCTCGTGGAAAATGTAGGTGAAGAAGCTGAAGTTCCATTTAGAAGAGATTCACCTGTGGTGAAACATTCCAAAAGCAATTACAACTTTGGAAAAAACAAAAACAAAAACTGGATTTATTTTTTTTTTGAGATTTCTTCCATCATCAACAGTGATACTTAAATATTTGAACATATGTAAGAAATAAAAGGTGTTATTTACTCTTTCAGAATTCAAAATATACTTAACAAATACTACCCTAAACCCACATGATTACATTGGAGTATGTAACAAGGCTGAAAAGTATTCTTCTCACAACATTCTACCGTAGGATGAAGGAATAACATTACAAATCTCAGCTGTAGGAACTGGGGTCAGGTCATGTTCTTCCACACTGAAACTTTAGTTTCTACTCTTCACTATTTATTTATTTACTTTTTAATCAATGAATTTACCATAATGCCCATTTATGATGTGCCTATATTGTTCATGATTTTAAAAAGTGGTTTTATGGATTTCACAGTCTTTTACAATCATCCTGCATACAAGATACTACATTACAATAAAAGACATAGCATGTTCCATATGTGATTACTAAGAGGAAAAGTTAACATAGTAACATATACTAGATCTTATATGAGTTTTGAAACAAATAACTTTTTCCACAGTATGTTCCATTTGCAACAAACCACCTGTTGTCAGAAAAAGAAGTAGGCCTGTGGTCCCATAATCAGCCACTGCAGACATTTAGACAGTAATCTACAGCAAATTATTTATTTATTTATTTATTTATTATTATTATTATTTCTTACAAGAACTGTAAGAGATGTCTGGAAGGTAATTTTTCGTAAGGAAACATCCAAAGCCGCTACAGGCAGGCCATTTAAAAGCCAGTATACTAAAAATCAACAAATGTGAAAAGTGAAAACAGCATCATTTGCCTTTGCTGCCAAGTTTCTAAAACTATCAGAAGAGACAGTAAAAACCCTTGAGGACTTCGTCACGACAAAAATCCTATTGTTCTTTTTTCACTTACATAGTGTTTCTTGATATGGTAGTTAGCTAAACAGAAGGTCTGTCATGATACCACCCAGGGAAATATCTAAGTTTAAACTTTATCATTCAAAAACTTGGAACGTATGATTCCACAGTTGTCAAAATTCATCAAATGAAGTTTCAGTGAACCCGTCAGAAGTGACATTGTCAGGCTTATGCTCCCTGGACCTATTTAAAACTACTCAAGTTTCCAGTAGATCTTGGTTTTGTGCTTCTTCCTATCACTGTACCTGATAAACTGAGCTGTATTTATTAGGAATTTTCCAAGAAATGTTTATGAGATTCATGCAAATTTATCTCAGCTGTTTCAAAATAAAACTCAGGAAAACAAAACCAGAAAGTCATCTATCTTCTGGCTGGGAAAACAACAACAACAAAACAAACAAACAAAAAAGCCTTTTAACTTCAGATTTTGATTTCAACTCATATCTTTCTTAGTTATTCATGAAAGCTACCCAGTAAATAATTCTACTTTGAAAAAAATACATTAAGCTCTTACACGACTTTTTAATATCTGCATAACTTTAATCAGATGCTTTTCTATGCATAATCAAAACCATACTGAATGATTTAGCTTTAAGGTGACGATCCGTGAAAGAATAGCACAACCTTACATTTACACTGCTGTTAGAATACAAGGACATTAAGTACATGTCTTTCATGAAAAGAATATTTACTCAAAGTACTACACCAATGGATGAGATTAATCTCAAATGCCTTGAAGTTACAGCTTGTGTGACTGTAGACAACTGACACATCAAATTAGAAACTAATCTTCAAAACATTTAAGTATGCTTGTAAGACAATTTAAGTACTGGGAAGGCAATAAGCCATTTACCTCAGCAATTACAAATACATTATGCCCAGTCTTAAAGCCATTAACTTGGACATCAGTAAGATCAATTGCACTTCTTTTTCTTTTTTCAATCTAAATTGAAAACACTTCCATATGTCAAAAATATCTAAGCAATTATTTTTCCAACTGCACATTTTCTTATCACGGAAAATGATCATCAATTCCTTTTGCAACGTTTATTAAAATGCATTATGCCATTGTTAATTTTGGAAGTTCTTTCTTACATTATTTCCATAATTGCTTTACAGAAAGCAAACTTCCAAAATGGCCCTTTTAGAAATTTGAAGTACTGTACAAAGATGCTTCAGAACAATGTACATTGGAGTTCAGTTACAATATATTTCAAAGGGTTTTCCTTTTTCCAAAACTACAGACTGAATTGTTACAGATGGTAATTTTGGCAGATGATTTTATACGAAACTGAGTTTAAAATTAGGCCAAATCTGACTTGTACAATTAAAGCAATGAAGATTTGGAAACTAAGAAGTGTCAGATTTGCTCACGATCAGTCTTGCAGCCACAGGGAATAAATTTTAAAAAATGATTATGATGAAAATTGTTCACAGTTACAGAATATTTTGCATATTTGAGAAATATTTTCCTAATTGCATGAATTAGAATATACAAAGCTTTCATAATCACAGTGTAAACTAACGTAACCACATCTTTTAACCTTAAGTTATACACTTAAGTGTATAAGGTTTTTAATTCAGTTGGGGATAATGAGATGGTTTGAAGCAATCTAACAACTCTGCCCTGTTACTGTAAGAATGCTGTAAGTATTTCCTTTTCTGTAGCTTCCCTTGCTCTGACATTCATCCGACCCTTCACCATGTCAGTAAATTCAGAGTCAGTGACTGGCCAATTCAACTCAGACAGAAAACTAATCCCTGAGGAATGAGTGGAAGCATAAAAGAGATAAGCAAGGATGGGAAGAGTGGAACTACTCCTTTTGTTACTAGTGACCTTTTGGGCTGACTTATCAAGCTGCACTTCAAGGTGCATTATAACTCCCATCAAAAAGCTTTCCAGACTAGCAAGTAAGTGCGAAGGTAGCACTGCCTGTTTTAGCATCTTCTGATTTTCCACTTTAAGTATTTCTTTGCTTCTGCAATAATGAAAAGATCAGTTATATTCAGTAATCACTGTATACTACTTCTTGCACATTACTCTTTCTAGACATCTCTCTCAGTAGTTTCTTGCCCTCAGCTTTCTGGTCCCCTTCATGTGCACTGTTTCCGTATAACGTTTTTGTCCCTTTTAGGAATACCATTTCAGTACTATTGTGTGTTTTTTTTTGTTTGTTTTGTTTTGTTTTTGTTTGTTTGTTTGTTTGTTTTCAATGCACAACCAGGACTTTGTTTAAGGTGGCTGACTCTTACCATCATAAAAACACTGCACTTCTTATTTTTTTCTGCTTCCATTACATTTCAGTATCTTGACCAATCTGTTCTACAACATGTACAATAGATAGAATTTTCATCCATTTTTTTTCTGATCAAGTATAGCTACAAGTACATTAGGAGAGATCTTGCAAGTATTTTTTGCAACTAATGAACACTGCTGTTATTAATGTAGATACAGTTATTTCAAAATATTCTTTCCAAAATGCATCCCCCTTACACTTCAACACAATGAACTCCACTTGCCATCATGCCATCTGTTCCACTATCTTCTCTAAACCTTTTAAAAGTTCCTCAGAATCTCTTTCAGTATCAATTAACCTGAGTAATTTATGCAGTCTGCACATGTTGTCATCAATCTGTGAACTCTTCTTCCATATTGAACAATATGAGACTGCTAACAATTCAAGTATATTGCTTCTTACATTTTTGCCCTGTGACAAATTAACAATACACTTTGGTTCCTGTCCCTATATGATTTTTTCCTCAGAGTGTTATGATCAGAGAGACATTATGGGGCTAGTTAGTTTTCTTCTTAGACCTTTTCTCAGGAAGAAAAATGTAAGTAATTTGCTTCAATGCCTTCTCATTATTCACCTATTTTGAAACACAATGAACCTTAGTACATTAAAATCAATTCTTTTTCAGGAGCTATGATTTTCTATTCCTTTTATTGAGCTCTTAATATAGAGTTCCTACCTTCCTCCTATTGACTGATTTAAATACAAATCAACTGACAACACAACAATGGAGTCAAGCAGTTAAGAAAAAATCTTTTTAAGATCTGGACATATTCATTAGCTCTAATGAAATGAAAAATGAGTAAATGTGTTAAGAGTTTTTTTATATTTAAGAAAACTGAAGAAAAAACAGGATCACTGATTTGTACCAAGTTACAAACATCTCGCCTTTACTACAAAATTAACACAAATGGTAAGTTATAGCCTGACCCAAATGCTAGTGCATTCCACATAAACTATAACTAATACTCAAGTGGTTTGGTGGGTTTAAGTTTTGTGTGTGTGTATGTTTGGTATTTTTGGGGGGTTGTTTCTCGGTTTTGTTTCATGGAATGAGACAGGTGAAGGGACACTGGGGACAATTATGTTGTACAGTCTAACTGCAAAATCCACAAGTCTCCTGTGTCTTCAGGCAGACCAGACACATTCTTCTGATATATATATCAATGTGCAGGTAGAACCTTCCCACTTAGAGCAAAGAGACACAATATATATAGACCAAATAACTTCATTGTCACGGAATTGTGACTACAGAATTAATATGAATGCCATTTAATAATCACCTCGATGTTTTTGTCTGAGCTATGCTAACAAGAGAGAATTACAAATACCCAGGCAGAAACCTAAAGCCTCATTTGAAATTTTCCTTAAAAATTACAAAACCTGTACATTAAAACACACAAAAGTTTGAGTAAGTCAGGTAGGACTATGGCGATGCATAAATACCTGAATGAAAATATTCTCAGAAAAAAAGAACTTGTCATGTCTCTACAATTTTGGAGAAATATAAATGCCTACTAAGGGGGAGGGGAAATATATATATATATATATATTTTTCATGCATTTTGGAATACACTGGAAAAATTCAGAGAAAATACATTTTAAAGCCCTTTTTTTTTTAAGCAAAGAATAAGTATATTTATTCTTTTATGCTTTCAACGTGCAACTAGCATTAATTGTAATACATAATTAAGACATCAGTAATACAAACCTTTGAATTTAGCAAGTAACTGATGAAATTTAGGTCTCCTCACAACATTTGCAATGATGGAACACAATAGCTATTTAATTTTAGTGATGATTTTCAGAGGGGTTATATTAAAAAAGTGCAGTTGTCTAGTGAGTTTACTTGTTATAGAGTATTACACTTGGTCAAAATCATTCATGGGAATTAGAGAGAACCACAGACAATTGTAAAACAATTCTGATACACATTTAGCTGCAACCTCCTACAGATGTTCTTGCAGGAAAACTCACATGAATATTGAAATGATCTAATATGATATTTTATATGATTTATATACCTAATTCTCAGATGTTCCCTAGAATTGCTGTTTTTTAACGAGCAGAAATCTATTTACCTCATCTAACACAAAATTTCATTGGCTTCTATAATTAATCCTACAGAAAAGATCTCATCATTGATATTACTGATATCTTTTCAGAATATAAATTCTACAATTCCTATATTCTAAAATTCCGGGATAAGACTAGAGTTAGGTGTTTTCATAAGTGATGATGCAGTTTCCCAGCAAGTAAACTTAAGCGATGCTTGTCAACATGGACAAGAAAAAAAATTCTTTGCGGTTTTGCAAGAATTAAGCCATTCACTCTGAAATAAGTAATAGAGCCTACATATTAAGAAATCTGTCACAGTAAACTAAGACAAAAAGCACATGATAGTTGGGCAATTAGCACTTCAAATAGATACCGTTCAGCAAAAACTGAAATAACATTCTTGGGTACTAAGTGCAAGGGACTTGTTTCAGTATCAATCAACCAGTAGGCTACAATCAAATTAACTTCACATATGCCTCAGACCATTTGTAGATGTCAACAGCTTTCTGTTGCAGTGTGAAATGACCAAAAGTACTGCAATCATTTACGACAAATCTGTAATTGATCACTAAAACCCACATGTGAGAAGAGATTCTTTCAAATAATACGCTGAAGAAAAAAAAAAAAAAAAGAGATTCACTCCAATGGATTTAAATGTCAAATTAAAACACTAAATCAGTTATTTCGTATATTGTTACACAATAAAGCTAAGAGATAGAGCAGAAAGCAATAACAAATATGTCTACGGGAAATTCCTTTGATCTCAATAAATATTTGACTCTTTTTTTTTTAAAAAAAAAAAAGCACAGATTTTCTTAATATGTTAAGGAAATGTTTGAAGTTGCAAAGGAAGAAGTAACGTCACTTCCAGAAGCAGCAGATCAGTATTTGACGTGGCTCTTCATAACTGGTTAGGTTACAAATATGTGCGTGATTGTATAAACATATAGATTGCACAGAACAGGAATTTCATTCTAATCCTGAGATCCTTAATTTTTATAGACAAGGTGAAATACAGTAAAAAGGGATTATTTGAGAGATTAATATTTGAAGTGGGCCTCAGAAGCTGATAGGATGTAAAAATGACCACTTGACAGACTGCCCGGAACTTGTAGAAAATATTTACTAGAAATGAAGCTTAGAGTGAGTAGAAAGAAACACATCAGTCAAAGAGAAAACTTCTGGATTTTGGATTCCAGAAGTGCAGAACTTTTATATTAAATTCTTAACATAGCTTAAGACTGTGTGACTTAGATGCAGCAGAGGCCAGGAAAAGTACCTGAAAAAGTTAGACAGCATCTCTGTCTGAATGGAGAGAGAGAAGTTGTAATATTACCACTGTGATATTACTATGATGACAGAAAAATAATTCCAGAAATTTTGTTTGCACATGTGGAAGGGGACAAATTCTTTTTCCATCTGTGGCAGAAAAGAATTTTCAGGGGATTATGTACACTGCCTTGCATGGGAATAGAATCTACTCCTCCTTGAATTTTAGACGACAAGTATTTCACTGATTTTGGTAGCATGAAAAGAGGGCTCTCGCTGTCCCGCTTTACACTATCAAAGAGAAAAATACTGAAGAAATGTACCAAAACAGTTTGGGGCAGAGTATGCTCACAGCCAGAATTTTTAAAGGACACAGATTTAGAGACTATGTGGCACATCTAGGGCACATTCTTTTCCAGGGATTATAATAAAGAAGATCAAAGTAGTTTCAGTGACAGTATTTAAACACGGTTTATAAATAAGGTTCATATTTCCTTGAAAATAGAGAATATAATACACATCAGAGCTATTTAAACTTGCATCAAGTACAGCACTGATAGTTTTTGCCATTAGAATGGAAATGCAATTCACACACTGCTGAAACACTGTAATTTCAAAAAGACAGCAATTACGAATATTGGAGATCCTTTTACCCTTGTAAAATAACCACCAAAAAGCTCTGTTTATCCAAGAACATATTTTTTAATCCAAATGAAAGAGGGTGCCAAGCAGTGTTATACAAGCTTCCTAAATTCATTGGATGACTAATGTTCCTATTCCTGCATGCTTCAATGTTGTACAAGAAAAACAAATTTCAAGAACAACTGATGTTTAGATCTCTATCAGTTTAAAGACATAATGCTTAATATTATCTGCCTGACATTTAATACAAGAGACAAATTTTGCTGAGTTTAGTTAATTAGCTAACAAATAGAGGCTGGAAATCTGAGGCCTGAAGCTTAGGATTTGTTTACCATAAACCGTTAGCAAGTGTACACTTTAATCTCCCTAAACTTCTAGACACTTCTTTTCAATAGTGAAAAATTTTGCATATATGCAACACATTGTTAAATTAAATGTATCTTGCCTTGTCCTCAACCAAATCCCCAGTGCTTTACTTCTGTCCATTTTTTCGGCTCAACCAAAAATGTCAGCATCCTGACAACCTACTCCCATTTTATGTGCAATTACGAAATCTCTATGGAAAGAGAGGAATTTTATAGATCAACGTGAAACGAATGAAGAAAAGTGCCCAGTTCCTGCTTAGTCCAAAAATTCCAGATTTACAGATATATTTTAAAATAATGAGCCTTGTACATAAATGCATTACTCTGAGTTTTCAGAATATTCTATACATATTGCGAGTTCATTCTTTTGTAAAGAGCAACTCTTACAAAGAGAGTTGCTGTATGATTCACACAGGGTCCATTTTCTGTTGCAAATGGAAATACATTGTCAGGACATGCAAAAATCAGTTTTACAATCTGGCTTATACTGCCAGAAAAAAAAAAAAAAAAAGAAAAAAAATCAAAAGTAATTAGAGTGTTAGCAAAGAGACTTATGAATCCATCAGAGATAATGAATGATGCTGCAAACAAAAATGGAAGACATATTGGTTTTCTACTTACTGACAAGTGGAATGTAGCTCAGAAAAATTTATATTATTTTTCTCATCTTCCCATGTTGAAATAAAATATATTTATTTTTCAGACCCTTGACTTTTGAAACTCATTTATCCTCTGCATTTCTTCTGTGGTAAAGTATGGTGTGAATTCATAGACAGGTTGCATCTCTACTGTAAAAGAACTACACGTGTATTTCTGAACAAATTATTCTGGGCTGAACCTGGCCATTCCCCAGGTTCATCTGTGCACACACTACATGCAGAATTTCAAATATCTTAAGCAGAAGATGTTCACACCACCCTTGGACTTGCACTGCAAGTAAGTTTGTGCTCAAACATAAACTGACATCCAGAAAAGGAATACTTTATATGTACAGCTGCTTGCGTATAGTGTGATCTCCCCTGCGTGCATGAGTATGTGGGTTAAATGGGGTGAGATACTTGGACTCCTTCCCAACTTTTAGTAGTTACAAGTGGGGACAAAAAGAAAAAAAAAAAAAAAGGTGTTGTTCATTTTGGAGAAAAGGCTATCACTGCATGTGATCCTGCTCACACCAAGAAGAAAGATTCAAGATCCCAGCCAAAGCAAATGCAGGGTTTAGGTCCCATCATACAATAAATAGACTTCTTATATGTACGTTAATTCTTAAACTGTACTTGGGGTTCTTCTAAAAACCATGTTAGATACTTCAAAGAAGAGATGGTAGAGAAGACTGGATTAAATTTATTTGTGGGCTAAGCTGTCAGTGAACTGAAGTCCATGGAGCTCAGCAGCAGGATGAATGAGAAGCAACATACCAGCTGAAACCACTAGATGAGAATTTATTGTCCCTGTGACAGTTAATGTGACTGTGCTGAGGCTAGGTTCAGGCACGGGGATGACCACCCGTAGAAATACCAAGTTACACAAAGAGATGGGACTGACAACTGATGTTTACAGACATTGATTTGCAGACTCCTATTGTTGCCGAAGAACACGCGGCAACCCCAATTAGCATCCCCTCGTAAAGTGCTCTGATAGCCCCCGGCCAATTACACACCTGAAATGACACCAATATGATGAGTGGTAAAAAGGCATTTAATGTGTGGCGTAGTTCACTTATATACATGCCTCGTCTTCGTTAACACCCCTTAAGCACGCATCATAAATCAATCACAGAGCAGAGGAGGGCCTATCGCGTCACATCCCAAATCCCCACTTATTCGCCTAATACAACATCCTATATCTTTCTGATTGGAGGTTTAGAGGCTGGCATAATTTACAAACTGTGAATTTAGCCTTATGGCCTAAAAGGTAATCCGCCCTACATTCCTAGTTCATCTGTCAGCCAACTTGGAGGCTGAAAAAATAAACCTAGCAGCTCACTTAATTTGGTCTTAAGTCATGACTTAACCCATCAGAGTTAAAATCTTCATTGCATGGACTAGTTCAGATTTGGAGCAAAACTTTACTTACACTTCAGATTCAGAGTTTGAACTTTTTTTTTTTTTCCTCCTCTGGCACAGAGCATTGCTTATACAAAGTAGAACAACTTCAACAGGACAGACTGGATAGTTAGAGTCTCCTTAAAGATTTGAGCTCCTACCCAAGAAAGACGGACTGGGTCCACCTCACTTCCGTAAGTGCACTAAGGTAAATTCTTTCAGATTAGCCTTTTTCTGTCTGGATTGAATCAAAACTGCTCACAAACACAGAGTTAATCTCTATAGACCACACGTTCATTCTTCTGGGACAGTCCATCCTAAACGTAGACCAGCAGTTTATGCTGAAGTCTGCAATTCAGATCTGCTTCAGCTCCAAGGTTGCCAACACACACCTCTGTCTGATTCCCTTCTCTGCTGCCCAAAACCAGTGGGAATCCAGTGTGGGTAAGGGAATTCCAAGATACCTGGCCTGTTACCAAGAAAATCTTCAACAGAATATTAATACCATGTGAATGACTCTTATACCAACACTGAACCACTAACGGGAGAAGAGGCAGCTCCTGAAGCTTGGGCTAAATATGACTTTGAGAGTAACTCCTGAACCTGACCTTCTCCTTCCATTAAGTTTTGCAGCATAGAGAGGAGAAAAAGGAAAAAACAAACAAACAAACAAACAAAAAAAAACAACCCAGCAATACAGCAGTTCCTACATATTTACAGAGTCTCCTTAATATTAGTGAAGATGTAGGCCTAGCAGGACTGCAGTAGACTTGATTGAAAGATCTCTTCAGGAGCTCTGATCATTGTGAGAGCACTGAACTGGGCCTGCAAGTCTTTCTGCATCCCCTCAGCTTGCATCACCATATCTCATGTCTAGCATGGTTTCAAGTATTCATAGAATATGTGGAAGCTCAGGACTTAGCCATTTTGCAAACCAGCATACTCCAAGCCATGGTACTAGGAGTGAGTACCGCAAGGGCCTCCACTAGGGAATACCAGCAGTAACATCATAAACTTGATGCTATTTTTACCTTGCAACTAAACTTAAGTCTGCTCTGCAAAGCAACAGCACAAGAATATGTATAAAGAAGAAAATTCCTAAACAGTTTAAAATGGTTATGCCATCCATCTATCTTGTATGATTTAAGCATTGTTTAAACAGAAATATATATATATATATAATTTAGTGATTATTAGATAACAATATAAAATTAGAGAATCATTTCTCAATTATTATCATTTATTTTGATCCAAAGTTGTCATTAATCTGAACTCCTTAGCTGGCTTTTATTTAGACATATAGAAGAAACAATGTCTTCATTAGCATACCTACTTTCATTAACCAAAGTTATTGTGCATACCATTGGTTTTAATCAAAAAGTGGTGTTAGGTAATTTAGGCAGTTTTCAGCCTCATACAAATAAACCTCTGATACTATTTACAATTGCAAAGAATTAAGACCATCCAGCAAAAAAATCCTTATTTTATGGCCTTCCAGCAGTCACTCTTTTCAGCACTGATAATACTTTTGAACACTGCATTTGTAGATTTCCATATTACGCAAGACACAGTGCAAACAACGTACGATCCACCAAAACAAAGAGGAGTACTAACCTCACTCCACTCACCTTACATCGGTCCATCTCCTTTTTTCCACAAGCACATGAGAAAGAGAAACAAGGATTTGCAATGCGTTTAAAAGGCTGATGAGTTTCAGGGTTGGCATACCAAAGACCAGGGAGAGAACAAATGCTTTCGTTTTCATCTGTCAGCTCCCACACCACTCAAATGGAATTACGTAGGGAGATTTTTCTTGCCTTGCTTCAAATAAATGGGTGTTGTGTTTACATACTGCATACTGAGCATTGCCCACCCTAAGCCAAGGGCTGTGCCTTGCCAACTCTTAACTCGCGTACAATATGGCGATTACATGAGCCAGCATACCATTAAGTCACATAACAAAATTTGGAGAATGACACTGTCAGCTAGCAGAGCTGTACCTGAATGCCTGAAATTTCTTGCACAAAAGGAGAAATTGTATTTTTGTGCAGTGGCAGAACCGAATCGGGAACAGACTGGGCTAGAGGCCTCAGTCTAAACTACAAAGCCAAGTGCTGCATAGTTCACAGGGATAAAAGCTAGAAGACACATGATGCAAGAAGACAAAGGAAAAGAAACAAATCACCAAATGCCTCACAAAATATTCCCCTGGCTTTGAGTCTTACGGGTTATCAGCTGTTTATTCTCCAGATGACAGTTCATGGAGAATAAACCATCCAAGATGTCCTCTCCAGCTGCCGTGTTCACAAAACAGCCTCCCATAAACAGAATGAAAACCAGGGAAAAGAGGAAGGAGCCTTTACTTAGTTCATTACTCAAAGTGAATAGCACAACATATTCCTGGCTCCAGCAAGCTTATTTACCTATCCAGTGAGCAGCAGATCTATGCCTACCATGAGCTGCGAGTGTCTTATGGTGTCTCATGTTCATTTTCTTACAGAATGAGCAAGAAAGATTGGAAATCAGAACTTATACTTTCCACTAAAATAATGTTTCTGTAAGCTTGCAAAAATGAATCAATACCTGCTTTGCATTTCTATTGTAGCCTGCTGATATCAGTTAGGAACATGCAATTTGCATATTAACGCTTCTTTCAGTGTTTTATAATAATCACTACAAAGGCTCCCAGTTCCTTGACACAAACATACTCCAGGCAGGACAACTTCAGGAGGTCATTTAACTACTTTAATAGCACACACATTCAAAGGGAAAAAGATGAGCTGAGATCTAAGGTTCTTCTAATACTGAGGTTTCTGAGAGATTGTGCATCTAACCCACAGCTAAAGATCAAGTACCCAAATCAAGCAGTTCGTAACAACAAAAGCTCCCATGCTTGACCCCTCCTTGCAACATATTTCTCAGTAACTTAATCTTATTTAGATTGTCTTCAAGTAAAACAAATAACAGGGAAATCAGAAACCTGCTACATGTTTTTACAAGATTGTATCACAGCAGCTTCCATCATCCTTTTTTTTTTTTAACCCAAATGTAAAAAGCTGTCCAGACATCAGTAGTATTTTATGTGCTGCTATAGTGGCATGCATATGACAAACTGACTTCCAATAATAGTTTTAATTACTAAGTATATACCCTGCAAATCCTCTCATACAAGTAATCCTTCAATAAGATTAATGCATAGAAACAGTCCATTGAAAAAGGATTTGTATGACTGGACCCTAAATGCTTAATCATATTTCTAAGAGCATTACCACTTCATTTATATATATATATTTATTTTTATATATATTTATTTTTTATATATATATATATACACACACACTATATATATATATACACACACTATATATATATATACACACACTATATATATATATACACACACATACACACACGCCACTTATATATATATATATAAATATATAAGATGCTGGTACATTTAAATCAAGGGTTTATATACTTAAACTGTGCAGTTTTAGAAATGATTCTTCTAGGACTGACACTACTGGGGAACATGCTTCTGCAGTTCCCCATGTCTGTCAGGCTGAGACTGATGTAAATAAACTGATCGACCTATTCACTTCTAGTGTTCAACAAGGCTCCTCTCTTTCAGCACTTCAGCTGCACTGATGTGTGACTCAGTTGTTCCTACAGCTACACTGTTTACATACTGTGCCCATAAAACACAACATTAAACATCAAATCCTCATTTTATTTTAAGCACTACCCAGATATTGCTGAATATTTTCAAGGCTCAATGATTTTCTCTGTTAAGTCAAATACAGGATTTTTGTTAAGAAATGTTAACTTCTTTTCTTGCTTTCCAATCCTATTCTCTTCTCTATGACAGCTGTTAGTCCGGACACTGGGAAAAGTAGCCATAGAAGAGTATAAAGATTAAAGTTCACTCTAATGTGCTGAGCACCACGATGTACTTAAGTCCTACTCCTTGTATTCGCACCACTTGCTCTCTCTTTGCACAAGAACTTTCAGGGTTTTAATTTAAAGTCTTCCTTGAAGTACCTCTTGTTCTGATCCCATGGAATGATTAATGTTTTGGTATCACATTTGTTTGCTAATCCTTAAAATGAAAGAAATGATCCTTTGGAAACCTAAGAGTCTGTTAGTGTCTCCAAAAAGCAGGAAGCGTTACTGCTTGAAGGCTGACAGATGCTTCACCACCATGACAAGAAGTTGTTCCAGTACTCTGCTGGTTTTAGAAGTTTACAGTTCATAGGAAATGAAACGCTTGACTGCTTGCACTTGTAAATCCCTGCTTGATTGCTGAACAGCTTTTTCCTTCTCTGAAGAAACAACTCAGCACGCGTTTCTGTGGGCTGTGATAGCATCTTACAACTTCATTGCTACTCCAATATCAACTGAACGCATACAACTCTGCACACACATCTCTTACAGTTCAGTAAGAGACCCTTCCCAATTATTAATCTATTCAGCATATTGAACCAAGCTTGTGTAGAAGATCTGAAACAACAGTTTGGAGGTGAAAGGCACCTTTAGTCATTTAAAGAGAACATCAGCAGTAGAGATACACTGTTAGAATTCAGAACTAATCATTTCAGATAATATCTCACTGTATTTCAGCATCACAAAAATTAACAGTCAGCAGTTAACACATCCTTAGGCACGGGTCCATTCTCCAGCGCTTTGGCCAGCTGACACTTAAACATTTCAAAAAGAACTCTTCCTAGTTTCTGTCACTCCTTGAAAAAGTATTTAACTGCCCAAAAGACTTCAGTAAGAAGCTTCCCCATTTTAATTTTTTATGCCTTCTCCAATAGCTACATGCTGAAGTCCCGGGGCTGCCAGTGCGTGGGGGATGCGGCAACCGCCAAGAGACAGGGAAGGCATATCTTGCTTCTGAAGAACGGGGGCGGGGAGGCAGAAGCCCCAGCGCCGGATCCGCGCCGCGTGCGTGTCTGCACAGCACCCTCCGAGCTCCGCCGCAGCACCGAGCGGCTCCGACTGCCAGCGAGATGGGCCCGGGCGGAGGGCACGGACACCTTGCAGAGCGATGCAATAAAGTTTTTAGAGTTTCCCTCAGCCGCTTCTTGTTACCAGATGATTTTTCCACTCTTTTTTCACTGCCGCCTGCCCCTAGCCTTGCTTTTAAAATACGCACAGCAGTTGTAATCTGCACAGAACTCGGACAAATAAATAGTGGCACAACCGCTGCAAAGGCGCACACAGAGCAGTTCTTCCCGGCAGAGTGAGGGGGGTGAGGGAGGAATGCCGGCGGCAACCTCCAGCACCGACCCGGCGCGGCTTCAGCGCTCCTGACTCTGATCATTCCGCGTTCTCACGCCCGGTCCGCGTAGCCCACGCGTAACGCAAGCAACTGATTTATTATTTTTCCAAGTGCCTCCCGAGACTCCCAGAAGCAAAGGAGCCGATCCGATCCGCTTGCTGGAACTTTTCCACGCTCTGCGAGAGCCGAGGACAAGACCCGACGGTATTTTATTTTATTTTATCATTATTATTATAATGATGCTTATTTTCCGCCTCTGGACCGCTTCGCAGCGCGGCGGCTCACCTGGAAGCCGGCCGCCGCGCTTTCCCACCCGCCCCACGCCCGGCGGCGGCAGCCCCGGGGTGGCTGATAGGAGCCCCGAGGCGCGGGCACAGCCGGGATCGCTCGCCGCGCCGCGCCCCGCCCGCAGGTACCTCCGGCGGCCCCCGCCCGGCAGCCCGGCAGCCCCGCGCCCGCCGCCCCCGACCGCACTCACTTGTGCCTTCTTCATAAGGAACGGCAGCGCTGCAGTCCAGCCCAGCCGGCCGTGTGAAAACTCCCTTCAGCTGAACAGTAGCTCCAGCATGCTGCAGCGGCGGATAGTCCACGCATTGGGGTTGCCCTCGGCCAGCCCCGAGCTGCTGTCGCTCTGCTGCGGGCCTCTCGCCACGGCACGGACTAGAGCGGCGGCCGGCGCCCGGCCAGGTCTTTTATATCTCGGATCTGCCTCTGGCAGCGGCGGCAGCGGCGGCAGCCCCGGCAAGACACGCCTTTTCCCTCCCACCCTTCGTTCCCCTCCCTCTCTCCCTCCCTCCCGAAGCACTCGGAGCCGAGGCGGGTCCCGCGGGGAGGGGGAAACCCGAGCAAACTCTGGGGAAGTTAGAAGGCAGGAACCGGCCCGGCCTGTCCCTTCCCTTCCCACCGCGGGAGGGAGCGAAGCGCGCCCGGCCCGGCCGCCGCGGGTTGGCGGGAGAGCGGCGGGCAGGGCTGCGGGCGGGGCCGCCGGGACTCGCCCGCCGCCTCCGGGCTCCCCGCGGCGGTGGAGAGGGGCGCCCGGTGCCGGCCCGGGAGCGTGGGGGGGGGCTCGACCCTCCGCTGGAGGCGACCCCGGCGGCGGCCGGGCGCTGGGGTCGGGCCGCAGCCCCGCGGCGGGGCGGGGCGGGGCAGGGCGGAGGAGGCCCCGCGGGGCTGGCAGCGCTCCCTGCGGCTCCGTGCCAGGGCACCGCGCTGCAGCTCCTGGCAGCTGCTCCGGGCTGGCGATTCCCGTTGCGGTACTTCCTGCTGTGACACACAACCCAGGCACCGAGCGTTTGAACGAAAGGGAAGCGTCAGGACTCTTTCTACCTGCGCCAGCCACAAAAGTTGTTGAGCAGTGCCTCCTAATGCTTGCGTGAAGGTGGTCCTGCAGGTGTTGTGTTATTAGAACGTGTGTCATGTGTAAACGCACGGTAGCGTTGGCTGTGGGAAAGCACTGTCTGCACAGACGGAACTGCATGCGTGCATTACACGGATAAGAGTAGGTGAACAACTGCCACTTACTGAGACGGCAGTCCCTAGTGAGGATCACAGATTGAATGAAGAAGGGACAGTCTGCCCACAGTGACGGTCATCTCTTAAAGATCAGACTGCTATCGGTAGGCACGGTGAGGTGTCTCACTAGAAAAGCTCCTTCGGTTTTAACATGGAATGAATGATAATTCTTCAAAGGATCAAAGCAAAGATGCGCTATTAAGGCTCAGCTCCACTATGTCTTTAGGTGTCAGTGCAGACAGAGAAACATCTCTTTGTGCCTCTGCATCCAATCCAGAATAATGGGATAATGGTGTTCATTTAGATCATAAAGGTGAATTCTGTACTTTTCCCCTTTCTTGTTGATAGCCAATCTGAATTACCTTGTAGTTTTTGTGTTACCTTCACAGCTTTATCCTTACATGTGCTCTTCTGCCTCTGAATGGCTGTGATTCAAGCCCTAGACGGGCAGTGAAATGGAGGCAGCTCTTAAGTGAAAGAACTCTGTGAAAGGATATTTTGTATCTCACCTAGCAGTGATTAACCAATGCTACTTTTGCCATAATGCCCTTTAGCAAACAGGGCCGGGAAATTAAAATGTTACAGCATATTTCCTTCTCAGAACAGACGTCAGGTTTAGTCTCCTGGTGAGAAGCACTGGGAAGTGTGAAAGACCAGCCTGGGGTAGCAGTCACCTACCTTATGGAGAATACTCCTGGTTTCTCTCTTCCTGGAATTCTGTCTACCATTACTTATGACAGAAAGGCTGAAATGGCTGCCCCACACAATCCTGCCATGCAAACAGGGCAAGACTTCTGAGTCCTACAGGCTTCTTTATCATTTGCTCATCCTGCACCTCTTCTGTCCATCCCTAGGTTGAATTTTTGAACTTGTCCCTGTGTTTATCCAAGCTCAGATATAAAGGATGAATGTCCTTTCCATCCCATCCTTTAAGCTGACAACTCACATGCATATGACTGTTGTCTTTGGCCTCAATGCAATTTCAGAATTCTTTTCTCTGAAATTCAGAGTTTAATAGTTTAAACACATTAATTACTTATGTCCGTAACCCATTAGAAAGCATGTTTTTTATTAGTCTTGCCCTTTTTCAACACAGGACTGGCTGTTGACTTACCAGGTATGCACAGGTTAGCCAAGGACTGTTAGAGCATTGTGTGGTAGGTTTCCAAAGTACAACTGCAAACCGCACACAGCCTTTTATGGTTTACCTCATTTGCAGTTCTAAATGCCTAGGGGTGAGTACAGACTCCTTTCACAGCTCTGTGAAAACCTGTTTCTTCACAGGGAAGCTATGGAAATGGCGCCAGCCATCCCAGCTCTTCATGGGACTTGGTTCCACCCACTGAACAGGATTATCCTTCCCAAGGGGTTCTGTTCTGAGTGTATGGAAATAACAACAAACGAAGCACAAATGAAGCCTTTCCCATTTACCTAGAAGTCTCACCTTCTGCAGGTGAGAAATGGCTGCTAACTGCTGTTTATTTTAGAATTTTCTAGAAATACCTGCTGCATTTTGTACTGCTCCAGCCATGAGAAGGAACTGAGTCTCACCACTGTGAATGAGTTCATATAGTGTGGCAAAAGGCTGACTATTGGAGCAGCCAGAATTGGGAAATAAGCAAAATCAGATCCACCTTCAGCTACTGGTGTTATGGAATTAAAAACAAACAAACAAACAAACAAAAAAAACAGTCTGGAAAATTGAAAAAATTTCTCCTATGAAAAGGTAAGGACAAATAACACCGTGTACATACTACAAAGATAACACACTAATCTCATCTAATCTGTTATTATGCTCTGAGTGCATTGGGGCTTTAGCTGGCACAGATACCATGTATGCAGCCTAACCCCACTTTAATTCTGGATCAAAGTACACTTTTTAAATTTCTTCTCCTGCTTCACGTTTACCAAGAAACTGTTAGTTTCTTTTAAGCATCATAAATGCTTCGTACTTTATAAAAATGGCAGGAACAACTTTTGTAGTAATTCAGTTATATTAATGACTAAGTAAGGGAAAGATTCAAGCAAGACTTAGATCCATAGGGGTACTACACCACTATGAAGCCACTTTTATTTCAGTTCACACTGAAAGCGCAAAGGGTGCAGCTGCATTTTTTTCCTTCACATGATTTTGTTCTTAGTATTAATTTGAGGACTGCAATTTTCATGTAACTGTTTGACTGTCAATAATACATTAATATGGACTGGGATTTTGGATATAATTACATTATTTTAAGGTAAAATTACTACTTAATGAGTTCTTCTGGCAGACTAGTTGATAGACCAAGTGGCAGTAAATGCAATTTTCTAAATGAATAGAGATATCTCCAAATTACCAAAAAAAAAAAAAAAAAAAAAAAAGGAGAGGGAGAGGGGGGGGAGTGGAAGGGGTTAGTATAACACCAAAAGCCTTTTAGATACAGGAGAAAGAAGAAAACATTGCAGAGTAAGAATGGAATTAAGTAGTTTCAAAGCATTGAAAATGCTACACCTTTACTACTGTGTTCAGTTTTTGACCTCTCACTGCAAGAAAGACATTGAGTAACTGGACCATGTTCGAAGAAGGGCAATGAAGCCTGAGAGAGGACTGGAGCACAAGTCTTATGGGGAGTGGCTGAAGGAATTGGGATTGTTTAGTCTGGAGATGAGGAAGCTCAAGGGAGACCTCACCTCACCACTACCTGAAAGGAGGTTGTAATGAGGTGGTTGTCAGCCTCTTCTCCCACATAACTAGTGATAGCAACTAGAAGGAATGGCCTTGTGTTGCTCCAGAAGAGGTTCAGGTTGGATATTAGGAAAAATTTCTTCTCAGAAAGCATAGTGATGCATTGGAACAGGCTACCAAGGGAGGCAGTGGAGTCACTGTCCCTGGAGGTGTTCAAAAAACGTGTAGAGGTGGCACTGAGGGACATGGTTTAATGGGCATGATGATGATGTTTTGATGGTTGGACTAGATAAGTTTAGTGATCTTTTCTATCCTTAATGATTCTATGATTCTATGAAATCTGTTCAAGAAATGCTAATGAAGGAGGCTGGAGCTGTAAGACTGTGTGTGAGACCCCTTTGCCTGGCAGAGCTATGGAGGTAAGCATGTAAAGAATCCTAGAAAAGAGAAGAAATGATGGATTTATATTGAAAGCCTAAAATTGCTTCTGCTCATTGCTGTCTTTGCTGGTTTTCTTTCTGTAAAGTGGCAGTTTTATTACCAGTAGTATTTTACAGCAGGTTAATTAGCATGCCAAAGATATTGTCTTAAACTATTTATTTATTTATTTATTTTGCAGTGAGTATAAGTCCAGAATAGGAAGCTGCACTGACATTGTTAAAACTTGATCAGAGCCTGTAAAAAATATAGTTGTAACTACTGAAAAGCAAATGGCTATTTCCTGACTTACATGAAAGCTTCTTTCATGTGCTATATACAAATGTTTTAAAGCAGTCATAAATGAGAATCTGAAGAGCTCACTTGCATGGGGGAATTCTCAGCTAGAAAAAAAACTGGTACATGGAGTACACAACTTAGGAAAAGCTGATGCTGCCAGAGTTCTGTGATCCTTGGCAGAAGCCCTTTGGCTTCTGATGGACATCCGGATGTTTATAGGCATTCACAGAGGTCTGAGGCTTCTTGAAACTCATGTAAACTCTTGGAACTGAGTTCCATGAGCAGAGGACAGCAGCAACTGAAAGATATATTTTTTTTCAGTCTTAATTCATATTTTTTTCCACATCTGTTCTGAGATGGGTCTGATTCACCTAACGCCACACTCAAAAACATTACATCTGCTTTTGAGGAATTAATTACATGTATGATCTAGAAACATGATTTTGTTTTGTTTTGTTTTTGTGTTGTTTTTTTTTTTTTTCCCAGACCAGGGAGACCTGCTGGAGTGCACTGATCGCATGCCTCTGTCTCCTTTTACAGTGATGGAGAGGGCAGTGCCATCTCTGGTCCTTGTGTTCAGTCCCAAAGGGGACAGAGTTCGTGTCAAGAATGATGAACTGGCTGAACTGGCTGCTTTCCAAGCCTTGAGGTGCCTCATAGGCATGGTACACTATGCTCTGATAGTTGTTAGTGAATATTTGTTCTGCACTGTTCAGCAAGGCTCTGTTTACCAGGGTCCAGACAACATCTTTATTATTCTTTTGCACCGACAGAGTACCAAACCTGCAAGGACAATTTACTTTGTTTTTACAAAGGTATTTACATTGAATTTGACTAGAAGATTGGAGTACACTGCTCAATTTTGTTGAACAGATACAGTTAGTAGTCCAGATTCTGAAGAATGCTCTTCCTGAAGTTTGACATCTGTCTACCCTTGAGTATCCCCTGACATGATGAATGAAAAGAGCAGCCATTTATCCTATGGATAATTATTTCCTCAAGATACCCTAGGAGGTATGACTTTTAGAGGTGAAATTCTATACCTATATTGATTGTAAGGGATATTTTAGTATCTCCAGTTTTTCAGTCATGTAAGAACAATAAGTTTTGTCACTACTTTCAGTGGTTATGCATTACTACACCAAAGTACTGGAACTCATGTTCCCAAGAATCATATTAACAGTCTAATGCACTCTATCTACAGCATTAAAATGAATTATAGGTAATGTATTCAAAACTGCATTTTTCTGCCATATTTTTTCACTTGTATTAAAAAAAACAAAACAGAACTGTTACGCTGTACGGTAAACAAGCCAGGCAATGTTGGAACTAGGCAGACATCATCTTGGACCTCTACAATAAAACTAGATGTTTACTACAGAATAAGACAACTAATGCTTATTATGCCTAAAATTCTATTGTTTCTCTGTCAAGAGATCAATTTGTGAAACTTAATGCATTAATTATAGTTATACCTTCTCAGAAAAGTGCATGTTATTTTGCTTGTACAATTCCATTTCCAAACAAAATAAAGTAATATTTAGCATCTGTTCAATGAGTAAGTATTTCTTTAGTATATTCCTATATTTTTTTAGTAATTTAAAGATGATAAATGTATGAAAGATATTTATATGTGTGTTTCCAGATTTGTTTCATGCGTCTCTTGATTTGCATTAGTCTCTATTATCCTAGTCACAGTAATTACAGCCCTGAGGAATTTTATGATAAAATCTGTTCATTTGAAGACAAAAAGCTGTGTAACTGTAACTGTAATCAATATAAATATTCGCAGTTTATATGGGAAACAGTGAATATTCTTATTCAATGAAAGATAATATTTTTTTTTCATATAGTACATTCCGTCTAAAAAAAAAAAAAGGACAGGTACAGTATAAGGTACAGTTACTTCATAGCCATATTATGTCATTACTTTTTCCCTCAAAGACAGATTACATTAGGAGTGTAGGAAGGACTAAAATGGAGATAGGAGTTAAAGAGCATCCTAGACTGAGTCCTTTGCCATCAAGAGAAGTGATATGATTTAGTCCATCCAAAGATTTACGCATTTTCAGCATAAAATGAGTTAAGTCTCTTGCCCCTGCTGCCTTATGGGAATACTGTTTTTAGAATTTGACTCATCTCATACTTGGAAACCTACTTTTAATTTGAAGCTTAATATATTCACGGTTAATTTATACATGTTTGTTCTCAGGCAAAATTTGCACAAGCTTTACCATAAATAACTCAATTCTTTCCCTACTGCTTTTTGATCCTCCTGCCCAAGCTACTGGCAATATGTACACTAATAAACAAAACAGAGACAAAGCATAGGCTCAAGTACTGGCATGCAGTGGTCTGTTGTGTTTGATTTTTTAGCACTCCACTTGATACACTTCCGGTCCAGCCATACAGCACTCTCCAAGCCTGAGTTCAGTCAGAGGAAGAGTGTAAGCCAGGAACTGCTTCTAACAATTCCCCCTGTTCCAGAAGAAGAAGAAAGTTTGGCTGAATGGATGCAAGCCTTCCTTTGCCACTTTCCCTAGGGCAAGAGAATGGGTCCAGGCCTAAAGATGTGGTTTAGATCACCTCTTTTGATACACTCACTAAAAATAGTATTTGCAAATTACATTTTACAAAAAAAATTGCAAAAACAGGTGTTCAGGAAATGTCCAACCACAACACCTGTGCAGTAAAAGTCAACCTTTATTCTGGAATTTCCTCTCTTTTGAGGTTTGGAATTGCAATCAAAGCATTCTGTTTTTATGAGGAAAAGAGAAAATGAAGAGAAATTACCTCATGTTGAAGTGTTGTCTTCTTGAGTTGAAGGTTCTCTACTATTGGATCTCACCAATTGAGATTTTAATGTCAACAAGAGGTTCTGGTACAGTGATAGATTGTCTGTGTTCATTATCCCCATATGTTTACAGGGAAACACTGAGCTCTAGCTTTTCAACTGCTGAAGAGAGGATGCGATGGTCAGTCACTGTCAAGACCTTTTTGGGATACCATGAATTTGGCTTAGGCATTCCTCTGAGGATAATAGAGAGAAGGAAAAGTTGAGATTTATCTCTATTTTAAGGGATTTTCTGTGATGATGTTTTCAGTACAGCTGGGGAGAGAGATCATGTTCAAAAGTGGGGATTCCAGCTGGAATTATGAGAAATGTTTGAAATTGGGTTTGAGCAATACTTTTAAATTCTGGCAATTACCTCTTTACTTTTCTATGGACCTGACTAAGAAAGCACAGAATTAAACTGTGTTGAATTTCAGTTTTGCTAAAATGTCCTGCTCACAAGCTCTGAGCTCTGTCATGGTAGATAATCAAGAAGCGCAAAAATGAAATGTATATTTTTCCCCTGCACTCTTTTGGAAATAATCCAAAATGGAGTGCTATGGCATATGTAACTGATTCACTTCTCAGTCTGGTTTTATGTGGGATTAGCCACTAGACTGCTCTTCTGCTAGATGTGAAAAAGGTGCCACCTGTATGGTGAAAGGATGATGTATTTTCCTGTTCTTTTTTCTTAAGACCTTTTAAGCAGTAATAATTACCATCTAATATAATCAGTCTATTAAGTCACTCACTAATTTTAAAGAGTGTTTCTAGAAAGGAAATGTGTTCAGTTTACTTTCCTTTATGAGGTAAAATAAATTTAAAGTATTGTTTCCAGAGGAACAGATTCATGTGACAGCTCCTTCCCCATAATTTCAAGGTCTGGAGACTCTGTTTAATGACTTTCATATTCTTCATTTCACTCTGCCTCATGCAATACTATCTAACTGTCCTTGTCAACAGCTTCAGATGGACAATTTGCCATACCGTCTCTCTTAGTTTCAGGCATAGTGATTTTTTTTTTTATTTTTTTTTCCAGAAAGCATTTGAGTGAAAGAGAGAAAGAAAAAAGAGAGAAAATTTAATGCAGATATTTTTATTCTCCACTTTTCTAAACAACATGTTTAACTTTTTTTTAGATTGTCCCTCAACAGTACTTCGATCAATTCAATAAGTTTTAATCATAAACAATAGTACTACTTCTTTTTAATTCTAAGAAAGCTGCCCTGAAATAATATTTAATTCCCTTGTGTACTTTAATCATTGCCGAATTTACAAAAGAATGCAATATATTTTCATGCTTTACTATTTGTCTTATATCCAACATATCTCTGTTTTTCTGTAAACTAAACATTTAAGCTTTCAAATGACTTTTTATAGGAAAAAAAAAAGAATTACTTTGATAAAATTCATTCTCTACCTTTTATCACACCTTGCCCCATTAAAATAAACTGGCAGAAGGCATATTTATTCTGAGGTACAAGAGCTGAGCTTATCTAGAAATGAGGACCAAACACTTCAGACCAGTACTGGAAATGATTTGGTTAAATTTGACAGGAGACAGCTGCTACAAATTGCCACCAACAAATCCGTTTGCCCCTAGCGGCATTCTTTCCCCAGAATCTTCGGTGCTTTGTTCTCAGCTGGCCCCTCCTCCTCCTCCTTAAACCAAGACCTGGACGTATATAGGGGAAGGAGAAGCACATCCTTGCCAACTTCTTGCCTCCTGACCTGGTCCTGAAATTAGTTGCTGTTTCCTTGGCAGTACATGATCCTGGAGCTCTGCAGCAGAACACTGCTGCTAGCAACAAGTAGAAATATTCAAGCTGCCTACTTCATTTTCTGCAGCGTGTTTACTTTCTTGAAATATTCATCTTCCTTGCAAAATAAAGTATTGCATAGAAATCCAGAAGACAGAAATCACAAATGGGGAAAACCGTGGTTGTCTTCAGTGTTTGGAATAACACTTTTCAGTGAAAATAATCTTTGTAAATAAAATAAAGCAAGATTAGCTATGTTTTTAATATTTCAGAGACACTGTTAGCTGTGGAAAAGAGAGATATTATTCCTGGTCCACAAAGAACCCTGCAACAATAGAGAAGTATTGAGTCATGACCCCCAAAAGGTCTCTAATAATATTAGAGATGTTATTATATATCATTTCTGGATATATATGGATGAAGATGTTAACTCTTCCTTAAGAAAAGAATATTCAATTTTGATCATGTAGGAGAATGAAGAGTATATTTTGTGGAAAAAGGTTGTTTTGTTAAGCCAAAAACTAAGACAAATGTTTCTGTGGATGTTGAGGAAATAAACAGGTAAAGCTAGTAGTATTCACACAAAAATAGGTAGATAGTGGTCAATAATCTGCTTGAGCTGAATACAAGCAAATTTCAAAATACAAGGCTGTTATTGTGAATCCATCTTACAAAAGAACCAGTTGGAAGAAATCATTCCAAAGAGTAGCATTATCAGCATACAGCAAGGATATGCAGAGCTTTCAGGAGAGAATAGCAAGTGACAGGAGTGTGAGGCTAAGGCTGTACCTTGCTCTGTCAGCATGGCGATAATGGAAGGAATCACTTTATCCTACTATGCTGGTGAACAAAGTGCATTAGACCCTTTAATTTAGCTTTTTCCTAACAAGTGAATGTCTAGGTATTTCCCTATAGGCAGGTATGTACGTGATGCTTCTCTGCAATAATGAGAAACATCATAGTGGCACATCTGTTCATTGCTGTAAGGATACATAGGTGTGGTAAGAACTTCAAAAATCATACGTTACTGTGCCAAGATTCAGGGAAGGGACCTAATTACATGGTAAAGGTAGGCTAAAAATTGAATAAATTATACTGGAGAGAACTGGGAATGATTTAAAATTGTCTTTTGCAGGAGAATGATGCTGAAAACAAGTGATATTTCAAAAAGTGTATGAATGTGGCCATACATTTCTAATAACAGAAAATTACCCTTTGCCAGTGCCATGGCACAGGCTAGATCCTCAGCAGTCTAAAACCCTATCTTTCTGTTTTCCCTTTCTCTGAAGGAGAAATAACAGGTTTGATTCTTTGGATCTTTCAGACTCATATTCAGATAATTTCATGCAGCTCTGCCTGTTTCAGTGCTCTAAGAAACAGCAGAACTAAGAATGATGTTGGAAAATGATTCTCTGGCATGGAGAGAAGAGTCATAGGACAGATTTAATAACAGGTTTAATTTCTGCTAATTTTACAAAACCTACACTAACTGTAGATTAAGGGGATTGAAAATGTCTGCAGCCAATTTTAAGAAATCTATTTTCACAATTGTATTTTCCTGAGATAAGTGGAATGGTGAAAAAGGTTGCAAAATGAAGGAGTTACTTATTGAAATATTCCTTTGAAGATCTTATTTCAAGTAGTTTAGACTACATGATGTATTGAATGGTAAAGTAATATAAAATTCCTGCGTATTCTTGATTTTTCCCATTTATGTGTTTTCTGGTGGTTTTTTTTGTTTTGTTTTGTTTTGTTTTTTTAATCCAAGCCTGCAAAGGTACAATATTATATGTGTCTATGTAATTATTTATAATCAATGTTTCAGTGAGTGCCACAATAATAAATTTTCTCTTTATCCAACTATTCCAGCAATTTCATTTCACTTGGTGGAAATTGTCTTGATTTATATACGTTTATATGTCACATGATCAGAATTTGACCTTCTATTTGGCTTTTTGCTATGCTGTATGTACAATAACAATATAATGAACTTGTGCTATTTCAATAGCTATGCTGACATTAGCAAATGGGCTTGGAACACAGCAGAGATTCTTCTGCAAGATAAGATACCATAAATTTAGCTACAACAGCACTGCGAGTGACGATGCTGAGGTTTGATTTCTAAACAGAATAGCTGCGTTAATCCCATCTCCATTGAATGCACAAAGGAAGAATTCATGGTAATTAGGAAGAGACAAATGGCAGCATTCATTTATGGAATTCTGGGCCCACATACGCGTCTTCTAACCACTTTATGTCTTTAGGTTTCTTACTCGGCAGAAAAGGAATTATATACAAGGGAAACTTGCATACTGGAAGGAGGCTCCACTCTGTCTCCAGACATAAAGAATATCTACAGGATGAGTAGAAACAGGTTTATAGTAATTATACAGGGAGCTAGAAACAGCCTGGTTGCCTAGTATGTTCCATTTTCATTTTACATTTTCCTTGTATCTGCATTAAGTGTTCTAATACCTCCTCGATGTCTGTTACAAGTAAACAATTGAGGCTAGAATTTTTTTTCCTTTGTCCCATGAATATTGCTTTGAGTTTAAAATAGATATTGCAAAAAATGCAGTTTCTTCTCTGTGGCTTCTGTTTCCCAGGAAAACTTCAGCAGTCTGCTAAAATATGAACTGAGCATGAACAACAGGAGAGCACATCTCTTTGCTCCATAGAGGTAATTGGAGAACTGTGAATGCCCTAAAACTTCTAGAGCCATCATAGAAAAAGTGGAAGGTGAAGGAGAAAGATGGGTACACTGTCTCTGCTTTATAGTCACAGCACAGCCTTGTAATGATGGGAAAGGAAAGGAGTCAGGATGGACTCGGCTTTCTGGAATGGTGGTGCCTCATTTTCTGCTGAGGAATGGAAGCCAGCCTTGGCTGCTAGCTATTCAAATGAAACTAGCAGCTCAAGCTCAGGTCCGTGTTTATGCTGAAGAATTGAATTTAGGGTTTTTTACCTGGATTTTCCACTTAGAAGTGGGAAAATCCCCCCATCTTTTAAAAATCATAAGGAATTATCTGCAGAAAAACCGCTCATTAGACCATTAGATTATACTGTATGACTATTCCAGAATTTAATACTTTTCATATACTTGTCTGTTGAAACCATGTCTATGTGTCTGATTAATTTTATGGAATGCCTTGTTACATATCCCCTTTCACTTAATACATGTGGTGTTGAATTAAGACATAAGTTGTCCCCCATAACCAATGTGCAACAAACTAACCATTAATTTGATATTTCCTCAAATTCTCAATTTGCCTCACAAGTATGTTTTAATGAAAGCAGGGCAGTAATGGTTTTACTATTTCATAGACTGGATAATGCATGCCAGAACAGCTGTAATCTCTGCCAGTGTTTTAAAAAGATAACTCAAGCTTTGTTTTACTGGAGGTTCCTTATATAGTGATACTGCATATTTGTGTTTTAATAATTTACTGCATATTTGTGTTTCTTAAGGAAGCAGAGATTATAAAGATGCTTCACCCAGAACATAGTTTCCCACTCTGTGTGTAGAATTACAATATTTAATGCAGTGTCAAAATATCACTCACACACACACACACACACACACACACACAAAAGCATGTTAATTATGACATTGATTTATTAGTGTTTTTGAGCAGAATAAAGAGAGGAGGATAGTTGCCTTAGAAAGGGAAAGGGAATCTTCTGGAAGCAAATCAAAACCTCATCATTTTATAAGTTTTGAAATAAGCAACATTTTACCACACTGAATGTTGTGCAATGGAATATGATAATAATAATCACACCAAAAGAGAGAAACTGTTTTGAGTGTTAAACACAATTTGAAACAGCTTCTGAGCATGGAAGAAATTCAGTGTGTTCTTTGCAAAAGATAAAAAAAATCAGTGTGCTGAAAGTCTTGAAAGTGTGTTGTTATTTATGTATTTGGATTTTTTCTCCTTGTGTAGAAGCTGCTTGAATTTTAAGATATGCAATCTAATAAAAACTGTTACTTTTAAGATTTCAGATGAGAGCTTATTCTGTGGTGAACTAATTCCCAGTACCTAGCCTTTGCATCTTATGCTTCAGAATGCTTATCCACCAGGAAAGCCAAGTTATATGGAAGGTATAAACCATTGTAATTTGGGGCCCTTTTTGCCAGTCAATGTAGAATTAGAAACCTCCTGGACCACCATATTTGCATAGTGGCTATTTGTCTCTGTTCTTTTTAATTTAAGTTAGTTAGAAGTGATCTTCACGTAAGTTGCCTCTGTAATACCTCTGTTAAAAATACTCACAAAAACATTTATTGTGTTAGATCCTTGATGTTTGTTTACAAGACATTTCTGATATAGAAGTAAGTTAAAAGCTTTTTATGACTTAACTGTTATCTGCATGCACTAAAATAGGTAAGTAACAGTGAAGGAAAACACATCACTTGTGGCTTAAGCCTACAAGACTTGCTGAGAAGAATCATGCCTTTTCAGAACTCCCTTTGAAAAGTAACCACCTCATCATACCAGTTGCCCATACTTAGAAAATGAAGTGTTCTCACATGAATATGCTCTTTAAACTCTGCACTGATTACAGCACACAACTGTGAAAGATGGATTCAGAAATCCTCCTAGATCTGCAAATACCTTCTTGTGAAGTAGTGGGAAAATGATTAAAAGCCTGATTTTAATAGCAAAATTTCATAAGGAGATACTTATTTTGTTTCTACCAAGTCTTTCAAGATGCTTTATTCACGAGGAATTTTAAGTTAAATAGTACCTACTGATATCAATAAAAGATATTCGGCTAATGACTAGAAAGAAAAAAAAGTTTTCCTGTTGCAAATTGATTTCCTTGACTTCCATGAAAGCAGGATGAGGCTGGTAATACCAATTTTGTTTCCTTAAGTGGTCAAGTATATCACTGATTTGACCATCCTCTGGTTCAGGTCTTAATCAGCTTTTGGATCTGTATCAGCTGCAAGTCTAGAAGGAAAGCTCTATAAAAGAACTCCACTCCCTTTCTTCTTCATGACAAGAATCAGTAAAAAAGATTTCATACGTAAAATATAACTTTATAAAAAAGGAAACTCTCTCAAACCTTCTCTCTGGTATTCCAGAAGAAACATTTTGTACATTCTTTTGATGAAGGTAATTAGTGTCATATTCTGAATTCAGCTGTTGGAAACTCCTGCTTTAGTTTTCAAGAACTCCAAGCTGCTGACTGAATTCTGTCCAAGGGACACTATTAGGATTTCAGAAAGATAATTCTCTGGGAGAACTATCAAGTCTGAGACATTAAGAATTTTTTCTAATGACTGTTAAGTTAGAACATATATTGACTTTAATGGAACAGGTTCCTGAAATTATAATGCTCTTTTCTCTCAGTAGAGAACTCCTACTTAGATGCACACCCAGTCTCTCTTTCCATTGCAAACCTAAAGAAAAAAACTAGACTTAAACTGCCAGATTTCATTGTCTTGATTTATGGCACCTTTCATTCCTTCTGGCAGAGACTCACACCGGGAAATCTGCATCTCCTCTTTCAAGATATATTTCTTTAAAATACTGTAATCTTTTTCCCCTAGAAAATTTATATAGAAAATATTCTAGAATATATTCTTTATATAGAAAATACATTTTACAAATCTGCAGCAAGAACCTCAGCCAGTGTAAATTGGCCTCCTGTATTGACAGTGATAGAGCTCTGCTAATTTACATTAGCTGATTATCTGGCTTGCTTCTTAACTTTAAAAAAAAAAAAAAAAAAAAAAAAAAAAGGAAAGGAAAGGACTTTCTTTTTCAGGGACCATAAAAGCTGTTCTTGACCTTTAAAATTACTTACAAAGAAGACAAGAAATGCCTGTGTTTGTTCTTGATCCCTTACTGATTTAAAATTTAAACAAGTCCTTTAAAAATAGTTTAGTCCAGTGTTAAGCACTTTGACAGGATTAATAGCATTCTCACTTTTTTTTTTCTGAGGCATTCTCCAATTTCATTTTAGCCAACATTAGACCTTAAGTGCTAAGCTAACTTTGCACAGGGAAATAGAGGAAGTTAAATACTGAGCAAGAAATATCAGTGTTTGTCTTATTACTAGCTAAATAAGGCCATGAGTGAAAAACATTAGGACAGCTGACCTGGAGAAAGATGCATTATTAGTTGTAAGTTTGTATAATCGTGTTAGGCAACCTGAGAAACACAATTGCTCTACAGCCATACTAGCTTTCACTCCCCTTGTTTTCCTTCCGTCATCTTCCATTTTTTCTCACAGCTGGCTTTTATCACCTGTCTGTGTTCCTTGACATTGGCAATGATGTGTGTCTCATAATTTTTATTGCCCATTAACACAAATTTAGTTGCATAACATGGAGATTTGGGGCTTTCACTTCATTACCTTGTTCTGCCATTTCAATTGTCCTGCCAGTTTCCAAGTCAATCCTGCCTAGCCAGGATCAGCTGTAGCCTGCATTAATTCTCAAGGGCCTTGTTTCCAAAACACAGACATACCTCTGTAAGGTGATTTCTGTAGTCCAAGAAACACTGAATTATTTGGAACAGTAGGTTAAGGAGAACAGGGACCACCCTTCCAGTTGCTTTAGCCATGGGCACCCAATGCTAATAGGAATTAAATATCATGGCTCGCAAAAATGGAGTAATTATCTAGGCATTGCCCTCCTACACAGGATCAAATGACTATTCCAGTAACAGGAGGCCATAGCCCTGCTGCTTTCAGGGATGATCTTTCACTTGTCTATCTCCTCTTGCTTATGAGGAGGCACTACAAATAGTGAGGAGCTTCAGTAATGCGAGGAACAAAAGGTATGGAAAGCCAGATGATCATAAGGGCCATAAACCTTCTTCCCTTCATGTCCACTACAGATGGTTGCACTGCAACTACACAAGAATTCTCTGCAGGATTTTGTTTCTACCCTCTAGAAGGATAGGGTCTATAGAATATGGCCATCGCTTTGTGAAAGCAAATTTTATTTATCTGAAGATGAGGATATAATTCAGTTTTGCCTGCACAGCTAGGGTTCTGAGCTATGTTTTTACCAACTACAATTTTATGTTATTCTCACACAGATGAAAGGACCACTGCCACTCCTATGTTGGATATAGGCTTCATGAGCGTGAGTATGAATGTGTTGATTCAGTGCAGTAATTTACAAACTATCTCCTTGGTCATCCTCACTGAGGGCACATTTTCTTGATTTATAGAGCAGGTTTTGTGTATGGTATTGGTTGTTCATCTCTGAAGCTAAACCTGAAGGTTTTCTTCATGACCTGACAGATATACACAAACTTTTCATGGGGATCCAAATCATTGACTGTTCCTTTGAGCAGCTGAGTCTTGATCATAATGGGAATGTTCAGTTCAAAGCATCAAACTAGATCCAGTCTGGAAGAGTACCCCTGAAATACACATAATGTGAATGTAGAGACAACAGCAACTTTAATCTTCCAATCTACTTTTACTTGTTGAGTTACGTGTTAATGTAGATGTAGCTTTATGTGCCTGAAGAAAGATTTATAGCCTGCTACAATTTTCCATAAAACTAGCCCAGAGCTAGAAGGAGGAAAGGCAAAACAGCCTATGGTAGATGATGTCTATGGGAACACCTGGAGGCTTATATTTTAAAGAGTTGTTTGGTGGGAATATGAGTTTCATGCCATCATTTCCTGGGAAGCATAAAGCACCGTACTAAACATGCATTTTTAGACACACTTTCTTCACTGCAAAAATGGAATTCAAACTTTGATCAGTTCTTGAACTTGCCAGTGGGCGTAAAAAGCTCAGAGGCAGAAACATTATGTACTTTTTGAATCTTTTTCATTGGTTGTGCTGACTGATGGAAATGAAGAAATCTGTGCTACAGAGTATAGAAGGCAAGAAGCTCTACAACAATATTTTTATTGACTGGATAATTAGGCTCTACTTGTCTTCTGATTCTAATGAACCAGTCCAGAATAGTAACAGAAATAATGTATCTTTCTATTCCTACATAGAATGAAATAATATTTGCTGTTATACAAATGTATTAAACATATAGAACAAATGAAATTTCTCACAATATTTTGATAATATTCTGTTTGCATATCCATGAAAGACCTAAAAAAAAAAAAAAAAAAGCATAATGAGATGGAAAGAATAAACCTGCCATTTACTTTTTAACATTAATTTCTGTTTTTCTTCTTATTTGATTTTTCTGTTGTATGCAGTGAATGAATTCATGATGCTTTCATAGTCTTCCTGCTTATTTTTCATACTATACTATCACTATTTAATTATCCAATGTTTGCTGTATTTGAAGTTTCTCTTCTGTTGGATCTGAGTTATGTAATTCTTATGATTATATATATTATGTTACATATTAGATATTACATATTGTATGTTATGTTTTATGTTATACCTGATACCTTACAAATTATATATATTTATATAATATATTTTTTTATATTTTTCATTAAGTCTGCACATAGTGAAGTGAGAACCACATAATGTAGTTTGGCATATATGGCATAAAATACCAACTAGTGACTTGGTCATAGCCCAACAAATTCTGTTTCCTATAAATGGATCTTCTGTATAACAAGTACATAGATAATTGAAAATCAGAGAATCATGAGCCTTTTGTAATGCATTTCAATGAAAATAAGCCAATCATGTTCCTAGAACAGTCGACCATTTGAGATAAATATATTTGTACGTGTTTCATAATTTTTTGCTTTAGCAGTTGTGTTTTTTGGGTTTTTTTTTTTTGTAAAATGAACATGAAAATATGAATGCTATTTATGAACACCTAATTGACTGAAAGCAAGAAAGATGTATTCCAGTAGATTATTGCTTTCTGTTTTGAACCTTAGCTGGGCTGATTTATCCAACACAATATAATTTTTCAGTTCATGAAGCAGCTGGTGAACTCACTTCTAACATTATCCATTATTTGCCTAGTCATTGCAAAATTAAAACTGAAGTTCCTTACAGATAAAGTATCATTTTAGGCTATGGTGAATATTTTCTTTTACTTTGAATTCTGGATATGCTGCTGACATGCATACATCAGTAAGAGTGATTTCAGTAACTCCTAGAAGTGGATAGTCATTAGGGCCAATCTAACCATGTAGGTGAAAGTGCTGGAGCAGTACACTTTGTACACTTTCCTTCTCAAAAAGAGTTCCAGTCAAGAGCTAGCAAGTTTTCAGTTTTCACTGAATCAGGTACTGATTCCTGCATTTTTAAATGTCATTAAAGAGCTTAGAAAGGGTAAGGAATAAAAATGCTGTGTTTACCTGATTCTGACAAGATCAGAAACATCTTCTTCCTAAACAAGTGTGTCACAGTGTTTGCATTACCATACAGTTTACATTTAAGTAGAGGAAGCAAGATCAATGAATTTACAGAATATCTCAATATTCTTTATTTTAAAACAATTTAATAGCTAATTTCATATGTGCCAAGGAGGTATTTAAGATGCTTTGGTAGTAAGTCTCATAATACTGAATCATACTCATGGATCTGAACACCACACAGAAACAGACAAAAAAAAAAAAAAAAAAACCACTGCAAAATTAATAGTGCTGCAGGTACAAACTAGATGACAACCATTGTATTTTAATTGAGTCATTGTGTCAGATTTTCCTCCTCAATCTATCACTGGGCTGCAGAAACTCAATGCAGTGGTGCCATGCAACTCTGTTGTGTGACATTCTAGTAGGAGCCATACATGTATACAGAAATATCTACTTTCTGCTGTAATGTGGCATATGTTACCATATGTTCTTCATGACAAATGCAAAATGCTTCATGATCCCTATGAGATTATCCAAATTACACTGTAGTTGCTCCTGAGGGTGGTATGCAGGCAGTGTGATCTCAAAGACCCCAAAGACAGATCAGTAATATAGTTTCTGTCTTCGTGGATGCTTATCAGCCCAGACTACTTTGTAGAGGTGACTGTTCAAGAGCAACCAAACTAGGTACATTTCACTCACTGCTCCTCATTGGCGGCAAGTCTGGTGAGGTTCTCATTCTGTACAGAATGGCCAAAATCTTGAAAGATAGGGTCAATTTTTGGCTCATACAGTTTTGAGTAGTTGTTCCAAATTCTACTCTGCAGAGTTTTCTGTAGAATTGTGAGTTATGAAATTCAAACTCAGGCAATCCTCTGTTGACTTCCCATTAATTCCTTGCTTGCTGCTTAGTCTTTCTGCACTCCTGCTATTCTTATCCAGCTCTCCTCACCTGTTATGTCTTAATGTCTTAACAATTGTTGGCTTTTTGTATTTTTTTCTGATGTGCTTTTTGTCTTGCTGTGGTATTTATATGATTATTTTCTGCTTCATTTATGCCAAATGAAACAAAATCACAGAATCACAGAATTATAAGGATTGTTCCTCCTCTTTTTGTGTGTGTGTGTGTGTATAATTGTGATTTGATAAGGTTTATTTCACTAAGTATGCATTTTGCTACGTTACTTTCCTCCTTTCCAAGAGATCAAAGCCACAGAATTCCTGAATTAAATATTATAGTGTAAGCTTCTTTGTCATTATTTGGTTGTTTTCACTCCTTCCCTTTCTTGCTCTTTTTAGAGTGGTAGCCCATCAAAGTAGTTTCGAACAAATAATTGTCCATTTTCATATTATCATTTCTATTTGCAATACATCAGTCCTGTGATTGGCTGTTAAACTGCTGATTATACTGCAGACTTCTTTGTTTACTAAAAAGAGACATATTGAGTTTACAAATTAATTTCTTCTTGATGTTGAGTTTCTCACCGAGTTTTCAGACATGGTTCCGAGGATTTCCAAGGATTTTCATATTTTTTCTTTTTGAAAGCATGAATATACAACTCAGAAAGGGCAATTATTTGCTGAAGATTCAAATATAAGGGACACTTGACTTAATTCAGCTTGCAGATACTCAGTTCTTATATGACCTTGACTTTGATCTTGAGTTTCTAACAGCCTACTCTAATGTCAGCATGTATATAAAATGAGATTGGGAGTACTGGTTTAGACAAACGCACAGCTAGCCTAGTAGCCTATTCTCAGCATTGTCAAAGACTACTGAACTATGAAATTATTTGGGCTGGGAGGTACCTCAGGAGATCTCTAATCCAACCTCCATCTTCTCAGTGGCCTCAAGTACTGGAATATTGCTACTGTGTCCTCTGTAAGTCTTCTTTTCTCCAGTCTAAAAAATACAGAGGTAGAGCGAGCCTGCACTGTTACTTCCCTGGAATACTATCCTGGCTCCCGTCAGTTTTTTTTATCTCAGTGATTAAATTTATTTGGGATGATGCTTTTATTATTATTTCTTAATAGCCCGTAATCACTTTCAGTATCTTTTACTCCATAAGCATTTTGCAACATAAGGTCTTGTAGCTCAGCTGCATTGCATTTTGTTTGTTTTGATCCAGACAATCACTAGCTTTGTTTGGTGACTCCTACTTCTTTTAAAGAAAGAAATGGTACAGTCTATTCAGTGGCCTAATGATGTTCTCTGGTTCTGTATTCCTTTCTTACTATGTTTTTTACACTGTTTACTCTTCTAGAGTTACTGAGTATTGGACATAGAAACATCTGTTATTATCCTTTAATTCATTCCTATGGGGTTTTGATCAGAGTCCATTAGCATTTTTGTTTTCTCTTGTGCAGAATTACATTGATTTTCACTGAAACTTATCAACCATTTTAACATCCAGCCATAATGTCTCACATTTTCCTTTGGTGCTTCAGAGCGGACACTAAATTTTTCTGATCTTGAATAATGTAATAGTTGCAGGAAACTATTGCCTCACTCTTTTCTAAAATTTTGAAAAATACGGTTCTAGTACTGGTACCTGGAGACATTCTTCCAGGAATCAAATTTATGCTTACCCAGCATTTCCTATCTTAAGCCTACATTTAATTCATGAAAAAAACTTCTCTCTTTTTCTAAATCTCCACAAGCGCTTCTCATGAAGTACCTTCTTGGATGAAATCCAGGTAGTCCGAAACACCTGTTTCTTCTTGAACAAGGTTGGTGACTCTTACAAAGAATGCCCAGAAGCTTGCAAGCCAAAGCCTCCCTTCCTGATAATTGCCTTGAGCTCTTCTGCAACATCTCATATTTGTCCACTGATTCTGTTCTTTATGGTAGTTACCACCAGTTTGTCCAGGGCAGATAATAGTATTTTTAGTCTCTAACTCTTTGGGACTGTCCGGAAACTCATTTTAAATGATGGCATTGCATTGGTCCCCTCCCAATCCTCAGTCATCTGGGCACTTCTGAATGAAAGGCTGCACGTCACAAATAATAGTCAAGTTATTTTTTATTGAATTTCGTGGTGAATTTTGTTTGGTCCTGGCTATTTGTTACCATTCACTTTATCTGTTTTTTCCATTGCCTTTTCTACCAACACTTAAATGTGAGACAGCTCTTGTAATGAAATCCCAGTAAAAATCTTTCTGGACTGAGAACTTTTAAGTGTACATCCACAGAATTTTTATTTATTTTTTTGCTTATTTATTTTCATCACCCTGTCTTTCCCGAGTGCTCCTTTTATCATCTGCCTGTTTTCTGGCTCCTTGGACTCCATGACAGACTACTCCTGTTTAAAAATGTATAGATTGTTGTTTTTGTGTAAAAGTTCCTTAAGTGGCTTTCTGATTTGTCTAACTGCATTTTTATTTTTAACCTGCCAAAGTTTTGTCCTCTCTTGTTTCTATATTTGGATACCACTTCAACTTTTTCCAGCATACCTTCTTGCCTTTAGTACTTTTTCTTAGCGCTGTTATTTAGTCATTCTGGCTTCCTTTCACGTTTCTCAAATCTTTCATGACAGGAAGCATATATATCCTTTGTATGTTCAGCATAGTCTCTAAGTTGTATTATTGCTTTCAGCAGTTGCAACTCTTCTAGTCACCTTCTTATCGTCTTTTAGCTATTCCTTTTGACTTATTGTAACAAGCTTCATTACTCTTAGCTAATTCTTCCTTTTAGTGCTGATTACAATTGTAATTACTTTTTTGTATTTCTGATGTTTTTCTTTTTCTGTATGTGTTTTTATGTATGTATTTATTTATTTGTTTTATTGCTTTGCCAATGTTTTAAAGCATATTGTGGTAACTTTTACAGCACTGTATATCGTGATGAAGACAGCTTAGTTGAATTAAAGTAGAACATATCTCAAGAGAGTAAAAGCACAAAAAAATTCCATCCAGTTTCTAAAGCATTATTATTTAGCCTAAAAGCTTTCCTAGAATTTTTCATTTTCAAAACAAGCTAAATTCCAGTCTGAAAAGAGGGTAAATGATGTTATGTAGTGAAATCTTCTGCATCACAGAATCTGTTTAAAACTGTGAGTGAAACATACAGGCAATTATTTTAAAATGTTTTAGTATATCTGGTTAGACTCTGTTACATAAGCATCCTGCTTATGTCTTGGCACATTCATATGCTAATAAATGTCAGAAGAGAATAAAACAGGCTGCTTGTACCCTAGGGATTCGTCTAACCTGAAGAAATCTTCATATGACTCTTTAAAACAAAATTATACCTATTTTGTGGCATTGTTTTTAAACTGACTAATCATTTTACTTTTTTTGAATTAGCAACATACGTTCAAAATACATAAAACAGAGTCTATCTTTTAAAATGTGTTAATTAGGTCTACCTTTACCCTTTCTTAGCAATTCTTCTGTATAATTCTCTATAATATTTCTTTATCCCATAATTGAACCGGTGACATAACATGATTAATTTATTTTAGGATGCACTATGATATCCACCATACTAGCATTTTTCACCATTGTACCTAATTAACTAGAGTTATAGTTGTGTTACTAGTGTTGTCCAGCTTTGATTATTTATTAGTAAGGGATGCAGTTCATTGGTGATTGAACTTCTGTATCAGCTTGTCACACTTGATGTTTCTTAAAGAATTTATAATCTCCCTTATTTTTCTTTAAAATATAAACTGTGGAGATTGACATAAAAGTTTCAAATGCCTAACACAGAAGAAATAAATCCACTTAGGTATGTTAATACTCTTCAAGCCCTGTTGGACTAAAACATTTATTCCTCAGCTAATCATAAGAGGACTGCACATTCTTAACATGTCTTCCTCAGCCTAGCTGCAGCACCTACTTAGATAGCAATATGTAGCCTAGGGACTAGGAATAGAATGTTTAGTCTAACTGAAGCTGTTTTAGACAATTCATTCAGAGTACTTGAAGAAGGAGCATGAAGCTGCAACAACATCGCTTTTAAGTTAATCTGTATGACATTTCCAGAATCTTACCATTTGCTGGATCTAACTTCATACTCCAACTGCAGTGATCTGAATTTGCAAAAGGAGACAGTTTAGCTGGGGGGGGGGGGGGGGAGAAAGACAAATAAAAGAAAAAAGAAAAATCAAACAATCTTTCTATAACAAAGATAAAATAATGAGTTTCCTGCTGAACTGACTCGAAGTTCACCATGGATTTAAGAAAGAATGGGAACTAGTTGTAAGGATAGAGGAGGAAACACCAAAAGCAGAAGTTTCTGTGCTGAATCAGAAGTATGTAGACGTGTAGACTCCATCATCACCATCAGCTAGATGTTTGTGAAAATGGACATCAGTAAAAACTTGAGATTGATTACTACCAGTTTTCAAGGACCCTCTTTAATGGGCCTACAGAGGAAGAGATCCTAAATAAAAAAGAAAAAAAATTATAGGATGAATAGGAAAAATATTTGATCCCAATGGCTTGTGATAGAAAATTAGATTTTGAAGGGGGAATAAAGAACTCTCCTTGCAAAAAGAGTAGAGGTGTAAACAAGATTTTTCAAAAGTATCTTGCCTTCAGCTATGTTTTTTTTGTACCTGTTTAAAAACATCAGAATTCTCCCCACTTCCCTCGTTCTCACACAGCCTTGCTAGAAATGATTGATTTTCTGAGCCACCGCAGTTATCTTACCTTTAACTGCAGTTGGAACAAGACTTTTTTAGATGAATCTGGGTGAAGGGATTGGCACGACAATAGTTTACACTGCATGTTATATTTTTAGGAAAGAAAAAACATTTTATTTCAATGAAATGGCAAGCTTTGAGAAAACCTTAAGTTGTGCAATTCTAATTATTACTAAATCTTCACATTTTTGCCTTGATGTTGGAGTTTCTAGCTGCCAAGTCTGAAACCAAGGTCCCTTTGTGTTACAATAGACTATCTCTCTACTTACCACAGAGACTAACCCAGAACTTACTACAGAAAATGGAGCCAAAATAGCACAGTACAGTCTGCAAAGACTGTTAGTTATGATGGTAAGTTCAGCTACTAAATATTTCACTTTATATACGATCTTTGTATTTGTGCAACAAAATTCTCTGAGTTCTACATCTTACTGCCTGTTGAATCAGTTCCTTTTCTTTATAGAAAAAGAAGGTTTTTTTTTTTTTTTTTTTTTTTTTATGTTCCCAGTTTTAGTTTCTGGACCGCATTGGATCAGAGCCTACTGCAGCTGCAGCTACTTAAAGCAGAGTGGTGTTTGAGGGAAAAGCTTACCAAAACTTCCTTCTTACCACTGTTCTCTCATGAGGATCAGCACTTAAGGAGTAATAGTGCATGCTTCCTCTCTTCTTAGTGAAGCTAACTTTCTTGATGAATGGGGTTCCAACCCAAAAGCACTTAAGTGGCTATAGAAAAGAATGTAAGCTGATGATACTCAAATTTTGCTGGTCAGTGTCCATAGCTGAAGTATGGAGCCATTACATAATAAGCCTACGTACAAGCTTGTCTACCACTGGTTTGCAGAATGCATCTGAATTAATGCTGTTTGGGTTTGCTCCTACTCCGAAACATTTTGGATACATCCTTTGCTCCTCTAGTTTCTTCTCCTCCCTTCTTGCTACATAATGAAACAGTCTTTTTAGCTTGATTTAAAATTTGCATAAGAGACCAGTTTGATGTCAAGATGTCTATGATAAACATTTGAAATGTTTACATTTTATTAGCTTGAGTGGTTTCCCCAAATGAATTGTGATGTTCTGCAACTTTAACTTGCAACGTGGAGCCAGAAATTAAAGATTTTTCCCTCCCGTTATCTGTCCCTTTTTGGTAATTTTTTAATGACTGCAATGTAAGGAGTCTGGAGGTGTTAAATGGAGAAAATGGGGAGATGCATTGACAAAATAGGGAGTGAAAATGGGGTGTAACATGAAAGTTTGTTTCTTATGAGAAACATCTTTAGAGCCCACTAATTTTGTGAACAATCTGGCTAGTAAACTGTGGTGTATTTCCTGTTTGATGGTGTCATAAATAAGAGACCTTTATCTGACTTTGATGATCTGACATCATTGCACAGATTGAGAGCACTAAACTTTAATTAATGAGAAATGGAACTTTGAACATAATGAAGAGATGTGGCATTATAAAGTGATTTTTGTGGGAGGTTTGTTATTTTTTTCATATATCTTAAAATCTTGTCATTTATATTTCAGTTCTAGATTTCCTAATGTGATTGTAGAATTACACTAACATTGTTTGAGTTCATTTATATAGCCTCATTTATGATACTGAAAATCATTAATTTTATTATTTTATTATTTTGTGCGACTCGGGGAAATATGGAAGCTTGGAGACTGCTGTCAGAATTATTTACATTTAAAATATTTCTCTAAAAATGGCACACTTATGCCATGCGTCAGATATCTGCTTATTGGGAGTATGTTTATTTTACTATCAGTCCCAATTTTTTATGTACATTTATAACTGTTGCAGTGCAAAATATGTATCTAGCTAATAACTCACTGACAGAAAAATGATAAAGTCATCTAACATGTTGACATTTTCTTATTTCTTCTGCACTTTGTGTGGTTTTCCTATGATTCTAAGCACTTCTACACAGGGGCTATGGATTGGATTACACCCTGGGCTGCAGTGCTGTGTGAAGACAACCAAAACAACTCTAAACAAAACCAGAAACAATCTTGGCATCACACTCAGAACAGTTAACTCTCTAACATACAAATTACAGTGGTTTGTATTTGGCCTTGTGACTGTGGTTAGCTATATTCTGATTCTTGTTTACTTCTAGATCTTTTATCACCTCAAGTCGCTGCCACATACATTGAGAGCCAGGCTATTTTTCTGTCTTTATTCTGGATGCTTGGAGAGCTTGCTGAGGGTTAATTGAATTCCACATTTGCACACACAAACACACATGTATTTGGTACTTGTATTGTGCAACGTGGGAAGAAAATGTAATTCCTGTTCCACTTTGAATTTATGGAGTCACTTAAACCTGTACATATTATTCAGTACACTGGGACTTGGATGTGGATTTGTCATTGGAATCTCTAGGTCTAGACTGAAGCCTGTTAGATATACTGAAGTGGATATATTTCCACTAACTTTGAACAGTGTTTTGCCAATACTATGACATAAAGAAGATGAATATGCAAGAATGGTACAATTATGAGAAAATTTATTATCTTTTAATTGGACAGACACAACACAAAAATTTAAAAGCATAATACCCGTTCAACAATTTATAATAAAACATTCACCTTTACAAAATGACTTTGTTAATAATAGTTAAATAGGTCTTGCTTTTCAGGTGTGTGCAGACATATGAGATGCATCTGAACAGTTTCTGTCCTTCATTTTCTTTTAGAGAGGATAGACCAAGATTCTTGATGTTGTCATTGCAGGGGATTACTTCATTTCCTTCCTCCTAAGAAAGGAATGACAAAAATATATAACCTCCAGATACTGGAGGAAGAGGAAGTTACACCTATAAGTAGTATGAATAATAATATAATCATCTTTGGTTTTTCCTGTCTGGAAATGACTTCAGGGATAGAAAACTGCAAAAGCACTTCTTACTCTGTAAATCTCTCCTTTGGCCATCTAAGAGATTAAAACACTGAGAGGTTATACCTCTGTTACCACACTGCTCATATAGAATAGAATCATAGAATCATTAAGGATGGAAGAGATGTCTTGGATATTTATAACAGAATTAAAGGAAACCTTTACAGTTCTTACTATGGAACAGGCACCAGAGCTGTACTACTAGAAATTGAGCCATTTCATCAAGCAGTTTTTATTAGCTCTGGCCAAGTAAGCAGATTGTGCAACATTCTGTTATTATGGTTTCTGTATAAACATATTAAATAGATATTTTTCTTCAGAACTTCATGATACAGACATTTATCAATAACAGAGAATTTATACATCTGTTTTGTTAGTGACTTTCAGAAATTCTGATTGTGAGAAACTTGCAAAATTAGCTCTAATCATTCAAGTTCTAAATATTACCAGCATTAAACTGAGTGAAATTCAGGCCTTGCCAACTCCATTCCAATCCTTCAGAAGAGATGAATCCCTGGTGAATACATATCTTTCTGCCCATTCATTCAAAATACGGTTTCACTTCTTTTATGCTCACTAAATTGATGCCAGGAGCATTCCTGTCTCTTTCCCACCCTTGATTTCTCAGTCACATTCTCTGGCACAGGGACTTCTATTTCCTTCTTTCTGGCTTTATTCTTCTCTGTATTTCCAATTTACAATTATCTTCTACTCTTAATTTTTCCTTCTGGACTCTGTGGTTCTCACCAACCCTGCTTCCCCAGATGACTTTCCTAACCAGCATCACTTGCTAATTAAAAATGTGGATACTTAAGCAATATGTGTGCTTAGATTTCCCTGAGATTTGTGTTCTTTCTCCTAAAAGGTTTTTGGTATCAGTTGTTGAGGACTGTGTAGCCAATCACAGTGCACAGCTGAGATCATAGAATTATAAATGGTTCGTATTAGAAGGGACCATAGAGATCATCTTGTTCCAACTCCTGCTGTTTGCAAGGGCACCTCCCATGAGATCAGATTCAAAGCCCCATCCAGCCTCGCCTTTAATCTGGTCTTGGGATCATTTGTCAAAGTGTTTCCCTGCGCTTCCTTCCAGCAGAGTCCAGCTCATTGTGCATTTGTGGACGGCACGACCTGAATTTAGCCCTGCAAACCTGCCTGTTTTCTTATTTGATAGTAAAGTAGCCCAGATTTCCTTCCAGTATAGAGAACCCTTGGATTTTATTATCATGTTTTCCTATGGTCTAGGATCTGCAGAATGCTCTGCAGTAAGATTCCTAATGTTTGAATAAATTTCAGAATAGTAATTCCAGAGATCACTAATACTTAGTGTTTATTGTGATCTAAAATGTCTTTAAAATAAAAACTTACACACACATCCGAAACAACAAAGAAAAAGCACAGCATCACAACCTTAAGGTCTTCTAATTTTGTCTTTTCCTTTGACCCCAAAGGTTTGACATGGGAAAAGGCTGCAGTAGTACCGATGATAATCCTTGTGTCATTAAAACTTCATTTTTTAACATTGTTCTTTCTTAATCACAGTGGTCTCTGTTGTTCCATTTATTTTGGAAGTTGGGTTTAAATATAATGGTTCTTTACATTTTTTTCATGACATTGTACTTACATTTTCTTACTAAATCCTCATTTCAAATTTTGACTCTGTTCTTAGGGTCATAGTCTCCACTATTATAAATCAACACATGCACTCTGTTCTCAGCTAAACTGCACAGATTTATACCTACTGAGGGTTTTTTTCCTAGCATTTGCACATAAATAATAACTGTAAAAAATAAGTTAATAAATAATTATTATTTCTTAAAAGAAAAAACAAAAAACAAAAAACAAAAAACTACAACATTAATTTCTTCTTGGATGTCTTCCTCCTTCAAGCACTTAGAAAAACTGTCATGCTCTGAACGCTTTCCAGTTTATCCATATTTTTGTTTTTCTATTCCACAGTAACGGAGAAAATCTTACTTCCCACAGTGTGACTTGATTCCTCTCTGTGTGAAACCTAATTTATGCTAGCATTTTTGCTGCCAAATCTTCCACAATTAATTTGTCGAACAAGGTGTCTTTAAGAGATATAGCAACTCAACAAATATCGTTTCTCTAGATCTCCATCTCCAAAATGTAATGTAGTTACTTGCATATGAATTGGATTCTGATAATTCTGAGAAAGCTGTAAAAATCGACAACTAATTTCAGCAAGGTTAATAGTAACATGAGATGTTATTCAGTGTCAGTAAATCTAACATAGTTTGTTTTACTGTTATATTCAGTCCATGTTTCTGCTCTACTCAGTTCCTTACAGCATTTTCAAGTACACTGGAGTTCCTTATGAGTATTACCTGTGAGCTTTCTATTTTATTTTATAAGTTGATAATATTTCAGTAAATGATATTTACAGAGAGCATGAAGGACTAAGAAGGCAACATGAAAAAGCTAGAGAACACAGATAAATAAATGCATGTATTCTTACATATTTTCAGTGTTGTCTTTAGAATCATAGAATCCTTAGAATTGGAAGAGACTTTTATAGGTCATCTAGTCCAATTGCCCGGCAATGAACAGGGACACTCACAGCTAGATGAGGTTGCCCAGATCCTGATGCAGCCTCACCTTAAAGTCTCCAGGTATGGGCCATAACAACATATCTGGGCAGACTGTTCCTCTGTCTCACCGCTCTCACTGTAAAAGACTTCTTCCTTGTATCTAACCTAAATCTAATGTCTTTAAGCTTGAAACCACTTCCCCTTGCTCTACTACAATAGACCCTGCTAAAGAGTCTGTTCCCTTGTTTCCTATACCTCCCTTTTATATACTGAAAGGCTGCTATCAGGCCACCTCAAAGCCTTCTCTTCTCCAGACTGAACAGCTCCAGCTTTTTTAGCCTGTCCTCATAGGAGAGGTGTTTCACCCTTTAACAGCTTCCTTGTTATCCACTTGCTTAAAGATATCATGAGAAATCTTAAGAAAAACATTAAATAATGTGTCCCTACACATAGCAGGGGGGTTGAAACTAGATGATCATTACAGTCCTTTTCAACCCAAGCCGTTCCATGATACATCCATACTCAATCTTTGTCTTCAGTCAGCTTTTGGATACTATAATCAAAGATTTCGATCAATGAAATCTGCAAGTAGAAAACCATTTATCATGCCTCCCACTCAAATTTTTCATGGCGTAGGGCTAAAAATATCAAGAGCACACATTAGACTGGTGTCATGGAGTTAACTAGATCAATCTATGCCCATGACAGGGGTCATGGCCTCTGCCCCCTCCCCCCCCAGTCCCACAAAATGGGAAGGGAGGAAGGAAGGAAGGAAGGAAGGAAGGAAGGAAGGAAGGAAGGAAGGAAGGAAGGAAGGAAGGAAGGAAGGAAGGAAGGAAGGGGAAAAAAAAACAGTGGCAACAATCTATGGAGGAAAACTTATTTTACTAACTATGATATTGGAATGCAAGATAACACGATATAATACAATCTAATTGAAATTGAGACTAATAAATTAAATAAGATAGAAGAGAGAGATGGAGTCAAATCTGAAAAGCTTGGCACGGCTAGGAAAGCACCCTCCAACACCCACTGCCAGGCAGTAAGAGACCACTCCACCTGTGGCCAGATCCCATGACTTCTGTAATGTATAGGGATAGGTACCTGGAATTGGAGCATTAACACTTTAACTCCCAGTGCACTATATGATGTTATGATGTGGAATACTGAAAACCAAAAAAACATAAAACCATGACAACAGGAAAGCATTCAAGAGTATTTGACATAATCAATGAACCGTAGATGACAGCAAAGCAGCACCAAGGATAGGTAGCTACAGAGCAGCATTGCTGCTCTCAGATGAACTGGCTTTTTTGATAGGTAGGGACTGCTTACTAGTCATCCTTTACAGGTGGAACTTTTGGTAGATAAGGAATTGATGGAATGGTTGCAGTGAAAGAGATGTGGTTAACAGCTCAGACCTCAAGTAGAAACCTCAGGGGTCAGTATTGGAACTGACAAATGGGACTGACTGCAACCTCAGCAAGTTTGCAGGCAACACCAAGCTGTGTGATGTGGTTTACACACTGGAGGGAAGAGATGCCGTGTAGAGGGATCGTGACAGGCTTAAGAAGTGGGCCTATATCAACTTCATGCAGTTCAACAAGGCTAAATACAAAAAGTTTCACCTGTGTTGGTACAATCCCAAGCACAAATACAGGCACAGCAGAGAATGGATAGAGAGCACCCATGAAGAGAAGGACTTTGGAGTGCTGATGAATGAAAAAACCAACATGAGCTGGCAGTGTGCATTTGGAGTCCAGGAAGTAAATTTTATTCTGGGCTACACCGAAAGAAGCTTGACCAGTATACTGAGAGAGTTAATTCTCCCTCTCTACTCTGCTCTCATGAGACCCCATCCTCAACACTGCATTCAGCTCAGGGGACTCCAGCATAGGAAGCACATATACCTGTTGGTGTGGTTTCAGAGGAGAGCCATGAGAATGATGAGAAACTGGGGTATCTCTCCCATGGAGTCTGGTTGAGAGATATGGGGCTGTATGGCCTAGAGAAGGGAAGGGTCCTGTGAGACATTGTAGAGACCTTTCAGTAACTAAAGGGGGCATACAAGAAATCTGGAGAGAGGCTCTTTATGGGGGAGAGTGTTGATAAGACAAGGGATAATGGCTTTAAACTACAACAGGGTAGATTTATATTAGAAATTAGGAAGAAATTCTTTAATATGAGCGTGGTGAGGCACTAGAACATGTTGCCCAGAGAAGCTGTGGATGGCGGGTGGCAGAACAGCTGCCCAAAGAGCTTTCTTTCTGTCAGGATGCTGCTGTCTTTCATCTTTTGCCAGACCTGTTCAATGCTTTGTTTATTTGATGGCCCTAAAGCAAAGCTTATGAGCCATCTGCTTTTTCAGCTTCTAATATTTTTTGTCCCAGTATAAGAACATTTCGTTCAATATACTCACAGAAAAAAATTTTGCAAGGGTTGCATACATCTGTGCTGTCCTACTTAAACTCATTCTTGAAGAGAAATCACTAAGGGAAGGCTCCATCTGGGTCTGTGCTCACCCTGAGCTGAAGATGGTAAGGAAGATCCATCCCTGGTATTCTCAGCCTATCCTCATGATGTCTTATCACAGAGTGAATTGAGAGAGATTCAAATTAAGATTTTAGCAAGTTGTTAGTAGAAGGGGAAGATGTGCTGGGTTGTTATCTGGGGCTCATGTCTTCAGTTTTCTAAGAGAGTAGTGATATTTCCTACCTTGTACTTCCACAACAGATAGATCATAGCCCTTATTCTCTCCCAGCAATCAGATAGTAGTACACAAGATTGAAGAACAGCCAACAAATAAGCAGGCAAATTTGTTAAATGTTAGAAACATCTAAAAGCTGGAGCAGCCAACTAGTAAAGATAGAATTTAAGTCATTGGCTGTTGCCCAAAATATGTTGGAAGATTATAATTCAGAAGGTTTTAAGAGTGATTGGTTCAGCCAGAGATTGGTGGACTATTAGATAATACTTGAATATTCCTTGTTCTCTGATATCTGTTGATCATACTCTAAATACGAAGTATGCAATTAATTATTTTTTTTAAAAAAAGGAAAAAAAAGCTTTTCTTTTAGCTTTTGCTTATTTATGTGGCACCAAAAATAACTAGCAGGAAGCAACTGAACGCTGATTTCTTCCAGAAAGACCATATCATTGAATTAGGGCAACATTAAAAGAAGCAAAGGGTAACAGAATAATTTTGTAGCAAGCAACACAGCAAAACAAAGGGCAGAAAATCCATTGGAGAAGCAGTTACAATTTGCTATTGATAATAATCTACAGGAAAGTATTTTGAAACAAGATCTGAGTTTTGTTTGCATAAGCAAAGCTGGCTGTCATATTCAGAATTATTAAATATGCTAAAGCTTTAAGTATGTATTACCAACACCCTTTTAAACAAGTTCTTGCAGAACCTTTGATAAAGAAGACAATAAGCCTGCATAGGCCTCTGGACATCTAAAATTAGCTAAACTGAAGATGAAATAGCTAATGAGGGATAAAACATTGCAAGTATCTTTATATGTTTGAAAATAAACGCAGTGTTTATTTAGCATATACTTTTGATGCTAGACTATTACTGTTAACATATATCTAACATTTACTCAAGAAGAAATGTGAAAACACAACAGCACATATAAGCCTTTGTATGTAGTATCTGATGCAAAGAGTGCATAAACTAAAATATATTTTTATTTCAAGGAGCGTCTTTTCGACTTCTTTGTCTTTAATAAATGAAAAAACAGGAGTTGTAAGACAGTGCCACAGACATATGATTCAGATAGGGATAGCTAAAGCTTCATCCAACTCATTTAATGCAACACAGTTTGTATCATGACCTGTAGCAACCCTGCTTTCTTTTTGACCTACTTCTTGTTTACTTTAGGAGAAAAAGCTCATCACTAAAATCAGCAAAATATAGTCTAGTGAATTGAAGCCTCACCCTTGGTACTAAGTAAAGAACTTCAGTCGTGAACAGTGTAGGCCCGAGGCCTACAGGTTCTCCTTTACACTTTTTTGTTTGTTTATTTTGTTTTTTAATATGACTCTTTGGAACATGAAAGCACTTCTCAGTCTATAGCTAGCAGTTAGAATAACTAAGCCACATTTAATTTTCTTTGTAATGATGAGAAATGTATTAAAACAAGAAGTGTCAGATGTTAAAAACTTATTTGTGAGGATTTGTACTCTAATGTAAATTTGTAGTCTAAGAAAGAAATGAATTTAAATTAAAATATTGTGTGAATCTAAGTCTGAACAAGGTCCACAAAGATATACTTTAGAGAAGACCTTCAAATATAAAAATAAATGCTCAAAATGAATATGTTGTCTACAACTCTGCCAAGGAATATTATCACAATGGAATGTAGAACGTTTTCTTTCTGCTAAAATTAGATTAAATCAGAACATTCCAAATATGAACACTAAAAGACACACAAAGACAGAAAGACCTTGAAATCCCTATACATGCTGCTGCTTTCTCACGTTACACTTAGCAAAGCAAACCAGTGTTGTGGAGTGCCAGTCAATTTATCTTCCATAGTATATCCATACTGTAGAATTCTCCTCAGAGCGTGGACCACAATGCCTGGCCCTTTTATGGTTGGATTCAGTTAGGGATCTAAGATAAGGCATCTAAGATAAGGATTACACATATATTCTTTTCATTTGCTTGACAAACCACCAGTGACCTATGCTCTAAATTTAGGCATCAGGCTTAGATATTTGAAGGTCAATAATATCGTTATAATCTGCTCTTATATATTATAAGGAGTATATAATGCCTATGATACTAGGTTTCTATAATATTTGCAAATGAGTATACATAAATAATAATTCTTGCATATTTGGTTCAGAATGTCTTCAATGAGTTTGTAGTTAACATTAATATCTAGTAAAGAGAACTGATGTTCTATAATAAGGAATTTCTAAAGAGCCAAGACTTAGCCCATACTATAAAGAAGAGTCCAAATCAAATTTGGTATGTGTTTGAGTCCAGAAAATATTCTACTCCACTACAAAAGATGATGAACAGAATTGTAGAATAATAGAATGATCAGGATTGGAAGGGACCTTAAAGATCATCCGGTTCCAACATCTCTGCCATGCTTAGGTACACCCCCCAAAGTTTCATCCAACTTTGCCTCAAACAACTCCAAGGATGGGATTCCCTGACAAGAAGTCCCTCACCGTCTTTCTTGTACACACCATGTAAGTCCTAGAAGGCTACTATTAAGTGTCTCCAGGGATTTCTCTAGGTAGTGCAACTCCCATTTTCTCAGTCTGTCTTTGTAGAAGAACTGCTCTAGCCTTCCGATCATCTTTATGGTACTTCTCTGGACCCACTCCAACAGGTCCTGGATGCAGAGGTGGATGCAATACTCCAGGTACTACACAGAGGTGGAGCAGGATAATCACATTCTTCAGCCTGCTGGCCACACTTCTTTTGATGCAGTCCAGAATATGGTTGGCTTTCTGGGCTACAAGTACATACTGACAGCTCATGTTGAAGTTTTCATCCATTGGTGCTCCAAAGACCTTGCTCTCAATCCTTATATTGTATGCCTGTATTTCTGCTTGGAAATGCTCTGACACAGGTACAGCACCTTGCATTTGGCCTTGCTGAACTTCATGACATTGACATCGGCCCACCTCTTAAGAAGCACCCCTTCCCTCCAGTGCGTAGACCACACCACAAAGCTTGGTGTTGTCTGCAAAACTGCTGAAGTTCGTGTCGCCAACAAAGAATTTAAGCAATACTGATAGGAGGCATAGAGTAGAACGATGCAAGAAAGGTTGTCCATCTTGTAATATGGTTTTCTTAAAAAGCCTTTAAGCCTGATGAGCACCTTCTCCCTGTCTTTTCATATACAGAATCACTTCTCTATTTAAGCGATTTGATCTAACAGAGGAACAGCAGATGTTCAGTGAATTACATTTTCTATCTATTGATAATTTGATTATAAATCGAAACAGGAAATATATTTGCTTATTTAAAAGGAAAACACTGATTCAGCCCCCTTCCCATCTTTATATTTAAATAACACAGATTAGAATCCTTTCCTCACAGAAATATACCCTAAAAATATCTGTTCTATGTTTTCACTTTTTTTTTTTTCTTTTATATTTGGACAATTGCATCTGTATGTTTAGGGACCTAAAAAAAAAAAAGCCCAGAAAAGAAAATACTAATATTAATATTCAAATGATTTATTATAGATTTTGACATATAAGGAAATGAAAGATATTACAGTATGATTCTGGAAACCAGCTTCTTTTTTTTCTTTTTTTTCATAAAATAACATTTCCCATTCATTTTAATGGTCTCCTCTCATCAAATGCTTATCCTTTTTTTTTTTTTTTTTTTCGTTGTTCTAGATGGAGAAAATAAAATACACAGTCAATTTTGAAGTACTTCAGTGATTGCCAGACTCTCATCCCTGTAGAAAATTATGTTTCTGCATAGTTCCAATGGAAATTCATTGACAAGCTTATATCTGAGATTGTTTTATATCTGCAGTCTCTAGACTGTACTGCGTTCATGAAGGAATATTAATTAAACATAAATTTAAAATGTAAAATGTTTACAGAAATCATGACACAAGTGAATGTATTAGACAGTGGCATTCGGAAGATTGTCATAATGATCTTTTAAAAAAACAACTAGTGCTAATAACAGACAATACTAGAAATATTTAAAAGTTAACCTGGATTTAATAGTCTTTGATTTATAAGAATTAGAGAAAGTATAGCAGCAATACATATATACTCTAATACCAGAAAACTGTGCTGTACTGAGAAGTTCAAGTAATGACCTGATAAGACTTCTATCACTTGGAATGGAATGGTTTACTCTATGCCTGTTACAGAAACTTGATGTGGTATATATTCTAAAAATGAATAAGGATCTTGTTTTTTAGCAATACTGCAATGAATTATTAAAAATTATTCCAGCTCTTAAAAAGCTTTTCTTACCCGAATTGAATGCCTTTATGTTATGGCACATGTAATTGAATGACTAGATTCTGTTCTGCAGTCTGTATTATACAGGAGGTAGGATTCACTGATCCAATAAGGCCTTATCACTGTGGGAAATGCATAATGATCTTAAGCATTTGTTGCTAAACATTGCAGTTTTCATGAATTCATCCAACATGCTTGTGTTTTTTTTCTGCGTGTTCTGTCCTCTCTACTGTGAAAAGTACCTTTTTTTTTTTTTTTTTTTTTTTTTTTTAATATGTATTTTGCAAGATAAACTATGTAGTAATTGACAATTGACAGAAGGGTTTTTCTACAGAAACTACACGTTCTTACTCTGTGGAAACATGAGAGAGCATATCCTCCTGTGGGAGAGGAATAACCTCCCTAACATTTACCAGCATATGCCTCAGGGTAAGAACACTGCATATGGGCAGTTCCTGAAAAGAAATTGGTGTGGCAAAGATTCAAACACTGAGGTACTGTGGAATAACTTGTTTGTCTGCTCATGTCTTTTAATTTTCTAATCTCAGGAATGTTCTCTAATGCATTGTTCACAAGCAGTAAGATGGCTACTGCCATTTCTCTCCTTTGGTAAAATGAGATAAAAATAGTCAATTTTCATAAGTCTTTATCAACCAAACTGACTTAGAACCACAAGTTTTTTTTGTAAAATAAAAATAAACCAACTTGTTCCTTATTCCCATGTAAACCTCATAAAATCAATACAAAAGAAGGAGTGAAAGAAGGGTTGCTCTTTAATTTCCTGTTCCCTCTACAGTGGTTTTAGTAAACAGAAGCACCTTAATTTCTATTAATGAATTTGAAATTTGTGCTAGTATTTTTCAGTTTCATTATTGAGTACCTAATAATGAGCTATTTGCCTTGAAATCAGGGTTATATACATTTCTATGGTTTTATTATTGCTACTGTTTATTTTTAAAATATCTCCTGTGTAGGCACCTGTACTGCTCACTTCCATATAATTTTTTTCTCTGCCTAAATAATCCTTTTGATCTCTAATTTTTCAAGCCAGAGTATCTTAAATCCTTCTGTTAGTACTAAGCAATTTCCTTCAGGCTTTTTTCCCTTTTAACAGACATTCAACAGATTCAGGATGTTAAGTAAATCTTTATTTTGAAAGGATGCTCACAACAGTGCTTTTATGTAGCATTAAGATCTTCAGTGAAGATTTTTACATAATTCATTTCAATGTTTTCTTTAGTTAATGTCCAGGAAATATTCTTTCCAGTACTGTCTGCTGTAGAATTGTTATCTATAAATCATGACCCCTAATGTAACTTCACTTACACAGAAGACATAGCTTAGGGGTTTTAGGCACTTAAGCAGATAGCAATTTAAAAAGCATAGTTTTCTAATAGTGATTTTAAAACACCACACTGATTGCACAGTTTTCAGTACAGTATAATGATACTGTTGTTATTACTAATGCCATCGGAACATCTGAATAATGATTTTCCAATGAAATGGATTAGTTGGTTAGTCAAGGCTATGTAGCCCAGCTTCTCTCATTAAAAACTAAAGAGTCTCTTCTACTCTTCTAGACTATTTTAGAAGTATTATTATTGAACATGATTTCTAGTAATGTAGTCTAAAACAAATATTATCCAGTTCTACTTAATTTTTAAATGTACTTTTATGGCATTTAGTTAATGATTCTGTTTTCAATGGTAAGAATTTTATTTTTTATTATTTAAATGCATGAAAGGATACGAGTTTTTTTTTATGATGTCATTATGCCAGTGGTTCATACAAAAAGTTTGAAACTTACTGATGGCACTACTGTGTAAGCAATACTTTTTCTGGTATGGCAACTGGAAATCAACTGACCTTTACATAACTGATCTGCTGATCTACATACAGTGGCTGAACAGATAAGGGGTCACATTTAAGAGCATCAGTTGGGAATTTCAAGTGCCAAATCTGTCTCTCATTATTATGATAATTTTCTAAAGCTATTTCCACAAAATCTTGTCAGTAGAGAATAAACGTCCAGATTGAGGAAAAAAATGAAGAGAAATTACTGTTTTATTTGGAGATAGTTTGTCAATTTAAAGATGATGTACTAGTTCTAGCTTTGATGAGAAATCAGAAAGGGAGCTGAAAGCTTTTCTAAAAAGATTGAGCTGCTTAGGCCTAATGAGGTAGCTGTGGGAAAAGCACTGATGCCATAGAATGGTCCAACATCCTGTCCCATCCAGGAAAACAACTAGCTTTTAGCCCAGTCTTCAAGGGAATGGCAGATAGTTTCTTTTATCAGTCAGTCCTCATCAACTCTTTCATTTCCTGGAGGGACAGGAAAAGCACTAACAACTGCCAAAATGTTGGGGGCATCCTGGAAAGAAAATTAGCTCTCCAGGGTAAACATGCAAAATATCAGACTGCTTCAACCAAATTAAGAGTGCAGACCAGCAAGGTAATGAACAGTTGACTATGATTATGGATAGCAAGGTAATCCATTTTGTAGCACAGGGAATTCTCACCCCACATCTTCATTACATCTTAGCTTTAGTAGTATTTTAAATTCAAAATTTATTTAACTATTTTCATTTTTCATTTTAATCAAAGGAGATTAAAATATTTCTCTTAGCCAATAGCCCTGTGTCTGCATTCCCACGCATACAAGAAGTATAGTCTTTGCATTCTCATACAGGAATGCCTCTTTTTGTCTTCTTCTTTACCTCGGACTCCATGTCTTGCAATGCATAAACTACTTTAGAGAGCATTTTCAAACTTCTGTCTTTTAAGTATTTTTCCATTGTGCGGTAATAATTATTATGCCATTTACTCCAGTGGTATTCCTTCTTCAAACATAGTTTGAACACCCTCTGTTAACAACTACAACCATCAACTGATACAACTGTGAGTTTACACAACCGTGAAATGAATACAAATTAAAACATGAGAGGTTGTGAATACCTTTTGAAAATTTAGTAGAGAAGATAGTGCACTTACGTAGGTGGATTTTTGAAATTTGTTTAGGTAGACAAATCATTAAATTACTTGCATAACTTAATCAATAATAATCCCATATGTATAAGTATAATGTCATATGCCAGAGGTAACTTGAAAGGAAATTTTCTTTATTTTAGCACCAAGAACTTCATGAAAGAGTTTCTAGATTGTTGTGGCATTGTAACTAGTTTATATGTTAACTTGTTCTAGCTCACCAAAGAAAGGCTGTATCATGTCCATTTTTATCCGAGAAGGAAAATTGAGTGCATTCGAGACTAATGTATAGCAAGAGAAAATAGCAATGTGATAGGAGCTGTATAGGTAGAGAACTTAAAAACCGGTTCTAAATGTTTTTTTTTTTCATTTCCAGTTTGACCCACCTAAGGCAGGATAACTAAAAAAAATCACTAAGATATTAAAAGGAGAAAGAAGAAGGAAAAAAATGTTTTTCAAGTGAAGTACTTTTCTTGGATTTAAACAATAAAATCAGGTCAAATAGAGATGAAAAGTTTCAGTATTTTAATTTGCCAAACTCTATCTTCTCATTATTCTCTTCTAATTCAACCTAAACACACCCTTGAATTCCCCTTTATTGTTCTGTGGTCTCCATTCTATCAACATTAATGGTTAATTCTCCTTTAATGTTTAATGCTTGCATACTCTATTTAAGAGTAATATAGTCAAAGCTAGATGCTCCTATTTCTTTCTAAGCCTTTTTGCACTTATTTTTCTCCCTATCTGTTGTCAATACTACTGTTTCTGGAGCTACCAATACAGTTTGTTAAGGTACAATCTTAATCTTTACTGCATAAGTAGGTATACAAACTATTTAGAAAAGTTACCAACTTCTTCAGTAATTTATTTCCAGTATCTAAATGTACCAGTCTGACTAACTGCGTAACTTATTTTGATCCTTATGTACTGTTGTCATCCCTGCAGTCACTTGACCATTCATAAAAATCCATTCAAAATACCATTAATGTTATTTTCAAACCATTTGTCATCATTAACTCACCATTTTTACATCAGCAATAATCTCATCATTCTTATTTTGAACACTCTCCAAAATCATGATCCTTATTATTACATAATAAACCTAACATCTTACCAGGTTGCTCAGCCATATTACTCTGTTAATAGTGTTAATTTGACTCTGTTAAACACTTTTTCCAGTTTCCCTATGCTTTCTTTAATCCTCTCTGTAGTCAAATACCTCCATAACTTTCCTCATAAAATTATGTTGCTGTGCTTCATATCAAAGATTATTCTCTTCACTTATGTTATATGTTTGGGTGTATCTGTCAAACCAAGTATATATATATATATAAAATTCTTATTAAAAATAGGGCTTTTATTGAAAATGAGTTTGGGCAGAGTCTATTTTAGTAAGAAAGAAAAAAAAAATGATAGTCACTTTCTATGTTGAATAAGTTACAGAAGACTTCCCAGGTTAGACTTAAATTGCAGATATCTTGGCCAGTGCCTATTTGTGTTCTTTTTCTCATTTCACTATTGGACAGTGGGCCACTGCCTTCAGAAGAAGACCCTTGCCTTCCTAATCCTCTTCACCTCTGGAAATGTTTGCCAGCTTTTAAGACTAATCTACAAATTAAGGTAGGTAAGAAACACGTTACCTTATTTTGGAAGTTGATTAAGAGAGGGTGAAGTAGTCTGTCACTGACCACAGCAAGTTGCAGAGAAGGTGAAAACACCAGAAGCATAAAACTGGATACACAAGTGAAACGAGATCAGATCAGAAATCATAAGCTACAGGGGCTGAGATCAAAAACACCCTAGGGAACTCTAATCTGAGATCAAAGAAGTATTTCAAACCACTGAGGAAACCGAGACAAGGGAAAGTATGTAGGTGTTTTATCTAGACTTGTATACCTAGCCTAATATAGAAGGTGTGGATATTTGCTATCTTTATAGTCTGTATGGTAGGTTGCTGTAGCTTTCACTTGCCCTGAAGAGGTGAAACCTCTTGAGTTTTCTTTTCTTTCCCTTTCTTTTATGGGCAGTCAATCTTAGTCATCACAGCGCTGTGAGATTGAATGTTCTTTCCTCTGTGAAGAGTAACCATGAAGGCTGCTTTTGAAAATATCCTGTTGTGTCAATGAAAACCAGGAGTCCTCAGATCTAATACTATGGAAAAGATTAACAATTTCAGTGTGGCAGAACCTAAACAGCGCAATCATTTTCAAATAATAGTATCAAAGCCTATTTTTCTTTGTGTGTATGTGGTATTGCTATATACACTGATACTGATCTAGGTGGCTGATACCCCTGAGTGTTATTGCTATGCTTTTTCTGAAAAGAAGTCCCACACCATCAATCCTGAGCTTATTAATGGACCACTTTAATTCTCTGACACATTTCTGAAGTATATTCCCAAAAGCCCCATGAGTGAATAAATGCTTTAATTTCTTCTTTTCAAAGTGATTTGAATGATACTGTTTATAACACATTAAAGAAAATAAGCAGATATAGTTTGTAATCATATGTTTTTTTTCTATTTGTAGGAAAGATTTACTAGCCCCCAGGAATTTCAACACTCCTTTTAGCAGATAGGTTTGAAATAGTAAAGAACTTGTTGAAACTGGTAACAAGAGGATGAAATTCCCTAAATCTGTTTTAACGTGTGCATTCACCTTTTGCTTGATAGCACTCTCTCTGTGATTTAGACAGAGGATATAGGGTGATTAGGCTATAGTTGGCAAAAAATTGAGTTCTTATCCAGCAGACATGATCTCCTAAGTTCTACCCAGGACTGAATAAATGTAATGTTCTGTTCAAACAATCTCTGTTTATATTTCAAGATGTCAATTCACGTATCACTGGAATATAATAAGACACAGAAAATGTGCATTTCCAGACTGTCATGTAGAAGGGTATGTGCATGCGTTATAGTATGAGACAGCTAGAAGTACCAGCTTAAATAAATATTTCATAAACATGTTACAAGTTTTGGAATGCATAATTAGAAAAGAACAAGAGATTCTTCTTGCACTGCAATATCAGCATGAATTTCTGGAAAATACATTAATTTTCTTCAGTACTGTTCTAATTGTTACCTCAACATTTTTCACAGCATTGCGGGAAAACGATTTAAAATGAACAGCACTGTGCTGCCTTCTGTCTACAAATAATTCAGATAGCATTTTGTAAGTGATTTCACTGAGAAGTGTTTATCTGAATATATCTAATAATGCATTTACATCAGTCTAATTGTACAAATAAACCTACATGTCCATTTAAAATGACCCTTTGCCCTTCATAGTATTTAATTTTGGAAGTGTGTTATAGTATTGCATTTTTAAAGCAACTTTTTTGAGTGTAGTCCTCAAAAGGGACAGAAACTCTTCAAATATATCAAAATGCCACTTTTTTGATTATTTGAAAAGGTTTTGTTAGCCACTAAGTTTGCCACAATGCAGCTAAGCCTTGCATATTTTCATAAAATTTTCTATCATTTTGCTTTAATATGAAAATTTATAGTAGAAGTTAATTATGTTTTACAGGCACTGTAACTCCTTTCTATTTCTTTATGTTCTATGTGATATTGTAGATGTGTGTGTGTTGTTTATTGGAAATTCTGAACAAACAGAAATAATTAATAATAAAGTTTATCATACCATCACATAAAAGAAAAAAGAAAAAAAAAAAAAAGGAGAGAGAGAAAAAAGAAAAAGAAAAAAAAAAAGGAAAGAAAAAAAAAGGCTGGAATCCTTTTCAAAACAGTTATTTAACTGCAGCCAGAAATGTTCCTAGTATCCTAAAATTACAGCTACATCTGCAAAATAACACAAAATCCTACAGAGGCATATATTAAAGTGTTATCATTTTTGAATGATTTAATTTTCACCATTAATTACATTAATTATTTTCAGTAAATCACTTTTGGAACTTATATTGAATAGATGATGGCATGATGTTTAAAAGATATTCTGCTAGAAATTAACCGCTTCACACATTTAAAGAAAGCTTCTGGACTAAGATCAGAAGCAACATAAAGAAGATCACAGGTTTCTATAGTTTAATTATGTACAGATCCTTATCTTCTAATAACAGATACACATCATTCATGATATTCTCTATAAAAATCTCTATAAATACACCGTTCTCCTATTTAAAGTATAACTGAATGCACTTGCCCATGAGTTTAACATCTTTGAAAGTACTGCAGACATCTGAAATTGGTTGTTGAACATGAAAAGATATCAGAATTACTGATTGAATTAACAAGAAATTTAGCCATCATTATTGCTACTTGTTAAGAAGGTATTAGTGCACACGTCTTGTAGATTTGAGCCTTTCTAAAATAACTGTGTGATTTTACAAACAGAAAAAAGAAAAGAAAAATAATAAAAAAGTAAACAGTAGAAAGCAAGCCTTTAAATCCTTTGTCTGATTTGACAGGTAGTTATTGCAAAGTAATTGTGTGTGGATGGATATTCAGAATGAGATGGAATTACAATTTTACAGAGTGCTGGTGTGCTAATCTATAATTTCTTTTTTATTATAGATAGGACAAAATATAGTGAGTAACACTGTTGATTACTGAGATTTCAGTTTTATACTCATGGAAGCACATCAAATGTGTTAGGATGTTTTCCAAGTATTAGAGGGAGCCTGCAGGATTGTTTGCACGTACAATTTCAGTCAGCAAAAAAATGCTGAGAAATTACCTGTAGAGTTGATCATTAAAATCTCCTTATTTCATACTGATTTTAATATATATTTCTATAGCTTACATTATTAGATTTATATTATGATTCTGTGTTCATAAACATAGATTTACCCTCTGTTTTTTTATGATTCTCTTGCTATGAAAACATTTTTCGTAGGTTGATATCATCATTACAAATTTCTTCTTATATGTACTGAAGTAATAAAGCATGTAAGCCCAAAATATGATATAAGTTTATGTATATAATGTATGTTTTTGACTACTTGACTATCAACTGAAATGGAGATGTACCTTTCTATGTTTGTTCATTAATCAACTTTTGTTACTTTCCTCTCTTTTACCCTTTTCTACTTTAGTTAAACCTGCTTTTTACTTGTTTCTTCCGGTAGATTTTATTATTTTATTCATGTGTATTCTCTTGAATGGAGCTGCTTCTCAGCTAAAATTTCTTTTCCTGTTCCTTAAATGTCTTTTAAAATCTCACTTTTTATACTGAGAAATCAGGAAATCAGATCAAGAGAGCTAGTCCAAACTTAATTTATTTTCCCTACCTACTCTATGAATATGAATCACACAATATGGTCTTTAATTTGAAGCTTAAATGGCTTCCCCTCCCCCCCATATTTTCCTGCTTTCATTAAAAGTGGCCAGCTAGTATTTTTTTTTTTTTTTCTGTATGAGCTTCATTGTATTAAGTGCAATTACTTCTGAACTCACTTTTAAAAATTCTTAAGGTTCTAAAATTTAATTTATGGAGGCGTCTATGCCTGACACTCTAGAAATCTCCCTCAGGTACTAAAAAAACCTGGAACACCAGAAACCTACCTCAGGGAACTCTCTACCAAGCTTGGTGGTTTCCAGGGTTGCTGAAGGAACTAATCTTATGCTTCTCTTCTGTAGGGCATACTTGGCCTACATCTGCTTCAAGAGAAATAAGCTCACTGTGCTCATGTTCCAAAGGAAGTAACACAGCACAACAGCAAACCCAATCAGTCCTATTGCAAGGTAGAGTTTATTACTCAAGCTCGCTGCCTTTTTCACATGATCACATGGACCTTAAATTACTGGAAGCAGTTCAAGCTGTGTTTGCATTTGTTGAGTAACAAGATAGCTTTTGAATGCCAGCTTTATAATATGGAAGTACAAGCTATGCTGCAGGGATATGGCAATTCAAGTCAGCCTGGTTTAGTGTCCAAGGGTTGATTTCCTTCTGATTTGAAAATTTAATTCTTATTCTCTCACACTAATTAGGGAGGTAGATGTGATCCTTTCCAGTACGAATTACCTGATGATCTATCGCCTGCTAGTAGTTCTAATCCTTTGGAAGGGGAAAGATTTGGAGTACACACTTTCGCTTCAGGTTTTCTGAAATCCTCTCTTTGTTGAATATACTTTCTACAGACACCAGTCAGGAAAGACTAATTTTTCATGTGCACTGTCTGGAGACATTAAATACAAATTGACTTGTATTACAGAAGATATCCTCACTGCAAATAAAGTGTTACAATTAGGAAGAAATTCATAAAGAGACTTCCTAAAACTCCCTTCTAATGATACACAATATTGCTTGATCTGTTCATTTCTTAGAGTATGCGTGTATTTCTCATATTTCTACTAACCAGCAACTTTTAAAACTTGATCCAGAAATAGAGAAATAAAATAATAATTTCATTTGAATTATTTGTGACCCACCACAAGAAGACCACAATTTTCAATGAAAATTGACCTAAAGTTTTACACCTTTAATTAAGGCAAATATTTGAGTCTATTATGCCTTCATATTACATTTTTTTAATTGAGAAGATCACTGGTCTTGTGCTTAATGAAACCCAATTTCTAAAATTGTATCTAAAGAAAAAGATACGGTAGCTGAGAAGAAATACAAAGAGTATGATACTATCATCATATTGGAACATGGTGTGCTCACTTATCACAGGATTCTAATTTCAAAAGACAATTGGTGTCTTTTAAATAATTTTAGAAGAAAAAAAAAAAAAAACCTTGGCAACCCTCTCAGAAACTTTCTGCAATTGAACTTTCAGAATCTAAAAAGGTCAAATAACGTAAGAAATGCTACGGGCACACCCTCTGTTTCCACAGGACATGTTCTCATTCAGGAAGTCTGGGGCTAATTACTTTTAATCAAAGAGCTGGACAAGCATATCCTTCCAGCTTGGAAGATATGCATCTGGTGAGGTTAGGAAGAGATTCTGCTAATATTCAGGTAACTGCTACATGGGAAAATATTACCACTCATTCCTCTGCTTAGCAAAAGTTATTAGTCATAGTTGAGTCACAAGTAAGTGGCAAATAAATGGATGAGGCAGGATGACCTTTTAACTTCTCATCTTTCTTTTCCACACATTTTTCTACAAATATTTGTTCTAGGGTGTCATATTCTATAACAAAGAATAAAAAATATTTAAAAAAAAAAAGAAAAAAAAAAAGCTTTTGTTAAGTATGTTTGATACTTATTTGAATGAAATTGAGTTACTTCCCAACCAAAAGGTATAGACATGATTTTGCAGATGGCTGTTAGGGATTTCACCTGAGAGACTGAAGGATGAGTCCTATAATATTCTCAGATTTTTGCAGTGTTTTATGTTTTGTTGCCAAGTATGTGAATGAACAAAGGGAAATTTCATTCCCGTATACTATTGAACAGTTGATTTTTTTTTTTCATATAAGACTTTTCCTACTTAGCTACACACTCAAAAATTGTATAATTTAACATTTGATTTATTATAGCAGCTTTTTTTCTGACATTGACAAAACAAATCTGTATCTCTGTATAAATATTGCTTGTAGCTATTGAATGCATCTACAAAGACTATGCTCCTGCCCATGTCACACATTGCTTTGTAGCTTGGCATGCATTCTTCCCTCCTTCACCAAAACAAGTCATTTGTTTTCACTTTGAAAACAGTAGTTGATTTTATTCTATTTCTCAGTTTTCATTCATAGCAAAAAATCAGATGCCACTTCCAGTCAGGCAATACTAGTTTTTCTCCCACTTACTATGTTTTAAACAAGGATGCTTATGATTTCTTCCATGTGCACTTCCTCCCAGAAATACCTCAAGTCAGGAAATTGTTCTCTGAACATTTTTTCCACTGCTATCATACTTTAAAAACTCAGGATAAAGTTCCAAAGGATGGGAAAAAAATGAAACAAAATCAAGAACTCTTCATTTTGCTGCTTGTGGCGTGATTATGGATGAAGCACAATTTGAAGCTCGTGTCTTTACAGAGGACAAGTGAGGACAATGACAATAGCGCGATACCTGTGGAATACAGCTGTGGAAAACAGCACAATTTATTCTCAGTATCCAAGGTGGACAGAATAAGAATTTTTGTGCTAAAGTAGCATGAAAAAATTTGGTTAGAGTTTAGGGAAAAAAAATCTATCACAATCAGTTTCTATAACTAAGAAATTTTGGGGGGCCATAAAATCTGCTTTCTCAAAACTATCTCACTAAAAGTTAGGCAAAAATTAGCTAGGGGTGACAGAAACCCAAAAATGGGGTTTTGGCCTTTCAGGAGCTCTTCCTATTCTTACTGTTAATTTTGCACATAGAGAGGCATTTAATGTTGTTAACATTGAGGCCTTCAGTAAGACACGGTTCTTGATTTCAAAAGTCAGGAAAAAATCCCATATCATTTTAAGAAGTATTTAAGAAGCAGGGTAGGCTATACCAAGCCAACTTCATAGTCAAGCAACTTAATGTAGAGAGTTATTTGAAGTAGAATATCTTTGTGGTCTTTATTATGTTTTAATCAAGGGAAGGTTTTATTTTTATTATTTTAACTTCTTTGATTAGTTTTTATGGTTAGTTTTATGGTTAGCCTACTTGAAGGAAAGCCTTTCCTTTTCTTCCTCCTTCAAATCTATTTTTGAGTTAAATTCCTTGGCCTGTATTAGATATTTGTCTGTATCAAAGAAGGTAACTGGGAGTTTTGCAAGCCTTAAATAAAGGAGTAGAAGCAACAAAAACATTTACACACACTTTTTTTTTTTTTTCTGATACTTTTGTTTAAATAGGCCCTAAGCAAAACAAAAATGAAAGGGATGGGTTTATAGACTCTATTTGCTTTGAACATCTGAAGCTTCACAGAACAGATAGGGGAAAAAAAAAAAAGCAAAAAAAAAAAAGCCCATAAAGAAGACATTAATTTGATTAGAGTCATATCAGAAGGAAAAGAAACACTTCTGCTTGTGCAAACTGTGTAAGAACTAATGTTAAAATCTTGAAACTTTGTCTACATCACCAGTCTGCAATAGTCAAAGCAATACAGATGGCACTAGTCAATGCAATTAAAGATAGCTTCTTGGCTGCTTCACCATAGGCACTGAGTCATTACGCCTTTGGGCAGCACTGATTCAGTAGAGTAGACACATGGTCTTGATAACCGAATTTCTTCTACATATTCTTTACTACATTGAGAACAAACTCAGTATGGATGATTTTATGAATCAAATAATTTAATTGAACTGATTAAAAATCTATTCCCCTTTTTGCTAACCAAACTGAAATCAAGGAATACTCTAATTTCTTCAACAAAACCTCCTGAGTGTTCCCAAATCTAAAGTATTTCATTTTACTTGTAAAAAGGCAACAAGGTGAGAAAATAAGGTTGCTGTGATCCACATTAAACCATTATATGCTGTCTCAGACTGTGGGAAAAGAAAAGAAAATAATCAGAATATGGGAATAATTTTTGTTTGATCTTGAAAGATTTTATAATTACATTCCCACTATTCTGATATTTTTAGTGGTTTTATTGTATTTAAAAACAAAAAATATCCCTGTCAAAGAGATCATTCTAATAATTTTTTTCTACATTTGTAGAACATGTTGCCATAGGCTGATTCTGACCACAGATTTACACACAGTTGCATCAGCTCAGGTCTGACCAGCTTGGGAGCATGACCATGTATTCACAGCAGACATACTTGAAAACACATATATACAACACAAATACACATGTGCACAAACTGGCTACACTCAGTCAGACACTCCTAGCACTCATGTGAATGCAAACTGCACCAGTGGCCTTGTTCAGCTCCTGTTCCTGGCAGGGCAGGATGGAGATCCACTCATGGGACTTCCATGAGAAGTTGGGTGACTCCAACATTCAGTCTTTTCAGTAACTATTCATGGATCCCAACTCCCCCAGTTGCTGGCACTTAGACATACAAGTACATGAGTCTGCAGCCCCTATCCAGTTGCTGGTAGAGATCCATGCAAAATCACACAGCAACACCAACAGATTTTGCCCCTAGACCTCATGGTCCCTCTGACAGATGCCTGGGATTCCTCTGGTCCCCTTGGTAGCCAGATCATCCTGTGGTCTTTCCTTTGGAGACACTCACCCTTCCTCACAGGCCACTTCAACTACTTGCAGGCTTGATCTTTGGTAGAACTCACACACCCACTTACAATCCTCCACTTGCTCCAGACTGTACACCATGGGCTGATGTCACTCTAGGAGCTGGTGCTTATTTTCACTTACTGTATTATCTCCAGCTACTATCAGGAAGGCACACAGACATTCCACGGGACAGCTTTGGAGGGATCCAGACATGATGTTGGTTTCCCTGCATCCATAACATGTGTCTCCCTTCCTGCCACTGTGCAACTCTCTGCTTGTATACATGGATATTTGAGGAGCTGAGCTCACCTCCTGTGATAGACCTAAAATTAGCTCCCTCAACTACCAGTGTCCCTCTGAACTTCTTGGTGTGAATGAAGAACATCCTTTAAACATATAAACTAAAAGCTTCATCACTGTTTTCTCCATTAATGGGTTTAGCTATTAGAAAATAAGAACAAATACAATGGTTAACAATGGTGATAAACTGTCTTAAATATTCATAGGCCCACAGTGGTCTTGTTAAGAACAGAACTGTGAAAACTCAGTTTTCTCAACTCAGACGAACTGATTTAGGAAAGTGGGTTACTGTACCTGACTGATGAATGTAACCTGGTGATATATAAGCTAAGGTAATTGCAAAAATGTATCCAACTTCAACAGTAGAGTGTGGAAAGCTGTGGGATAAGGCTGTCAAGAAAGTGAATACTCCCATTACTGACTTCCAAAAAGATTATTCTCTAATATGTGAAATATGATTTAATTATGTATTTTTAAATGTAAATATGAGTAATAAGTGTAAACAAAATTGAATTGTAGAGGAGGTAAATAGAAAAAGGTATTAAGACTCCTTAGTAAAATAAGGTAACCTGATTGACTATGCTAATGTATTATAAATTAATTTTAGTCTCTTTAATTTAACATTCCATTATCTTAGTATTTTTACAACAGTAAAAGTATTTTTCAAATAATAAGCATTAGAGTATTAGAATGAATTCAGAAGTTGAATCAGACATGAATCTTTTCTAGGTGGCTGATTTTGATTTCAATGAGACATTTGTTTCAAGAAAATGAATGTTATTAATGTTAACTGAGCAAATATGGTATATTCAGATTTGATTAGCATATCATTATGTTATCAGGTAAGTGTAAAGGAGATTTTTCTCAATGGTCTGCTTCTTAATCATAGAATCATAGGATATCCTGCTTTGGAAGAGACCCACAAGAATTATCGAGAATTATCACACAAGACTACCTAAAAGTTAAATCATATGTCTAAGAGTGTTGTCTAAACAGTTCTTCAATTCCAGCAACTCAATACCATCACTACTGCCCTGGGGATCCTGTTCCATGCTCAGCATCCTCTGGTGAAGAACCTTTTCTTAACCTCATGTGACCCTTCCCTGACAGAGTTCCGTGGCCTTCCCTTAGGTGCTGTCACTGCCACCAGAGCAGAGCTCAGTATTGCCCCTCTGCTCCCCTCACGAGGAGCTGCAGGCTGCCATGAGGCCTCCCCTCAGTTTCCTCTTCTCCAGACTGAGGAAACCGAGGTGAGCTCAGCTGCTCCTTAACACGTCTTTCCCTCTAGATCACTAACCATCTTTGTAGCTCTCCTTTGGATGCCATCTTTATGTGAGACTGCACTAGCACAGTGCAGAGTGGGACAATGCCTTCCCTGAGCAGCTGGAATTGATGGCCCTGGTGCATCCCAGGGCATGGTTGTCCCTTTTGGCTGCCTGGGCACACTGCTCAATCATATGCCACTCACCATCAACCAGAATCTCCAGATCCCTTTCTGCAGGGCTGCTGCCCATCCTCCCATCCCCTAGTCTCTAATTATATTTGGAGTTGTCCCATCCCAGGTGAAAAATCTGGTACATTTGCATCTGATGATTTCCCACCCCTCTAATTAGTCAGTTTCTCCCTGCAAGACTACTACCTTCAAGGAAGTAAAGAGCTCCTCCCAGTTTAGTATAATCTGCAAACATATTGTAACAATACCCAAGTCATTGATGAAAACACTAAAGAGAACAGGCCCTACAAGGGAGCCCTGTGGAACCTCACTAGTGACTTGCTGCCAGGCTAACGGAACCCCTTTAACTATAACCTTTTGAGCCTGAATCACCAGCTGATTGTTCACCCTTTGGATTATGTTTTTTGTCTAGCTATATGCTGGACATTATGTCCAAAAGGATACAATGAGAACTGATATCAAAATCTTTGCTGAAATCCAAACTGTTTGCATCAACTGGCTTCCTCTGGTCAGCTAGATGAGTAACCTTGCCATAAAGGTAATACATTTTTTTAAAATAGGGCTTTCCCCTCATGTATCCATGTTAGCTATGACCTGTGACTGCACTAACTTTCAAATATTTTTCAATAACTCCTAGACTCCTAGCATAATCTCCATGGTGTCACCAGGCACCAAAATGAGACTGACGAGCCAGTAATTACAAGGTCTTCTTTCTTGTCCTACTTGAAAATTTGGACATTTGCTAGCTTCTTCACTGACATTTCTCCACGTAATTTTAGTACCATTGAAAAATAATTGAGAGAAGTCACACAGTGGTATCAGCCAGTTATTTGAGTACTCTGTGTTGGATCCCATCTAGCCTCATAGACTTTTATTTTTTTTATTTTTTTTATTTTAATTTTACATTAATTTTCTCCCTATGGATGATTTACACAGAGAAAAAAAAAAAAAAAATCTGCATGAGTGATGCTTGATATGCTAGTTCAAACATTTAGGTTACTTTTTGTTTCTTTAAATCATTAGTACTTTGGAAGTAGGAGTGATATTTTTTTTTTTTTTTTTACAATTACCAAGCCACAGAACCAACTCCTTTGTAATTTTAAGTTCATATATGCATCATAGATGAGTAGATGCTGGGGTGCTGTGTTAATGCTATATATACTATATGACTTTTATCTTGTAAGAAGGAATGAAATCTCTGCTAGTAAGTGTTCTGTGTAAGAATATTAACTGTAAGTGGATATGAGCCCTTCCAAGAATACAGATGTATGGTTAAAATCCTGAATCTTGTTTTTATATACTTGAGTCCATATAGAATGATATCAAGCCAGAATGGCTCGCGAATCAGGCTCTAAAATTCATTGTTCATTTGTGTGTGATACATCTTGATTGCACAGATGAAGATAAAAATTCACAGCAAAGCTCTGGTATTAATATCATTGAGCAGAATTGTCATTGTGGCCAAATGTAGCAGTTTCATATGATGCTACCAGGATGTTTTGTCTGGTAGACAGCATTTTCCAAAAGGAATGACCACAGCTGGTTACGCCACATGCCACATACCTCTGGGACTTGAATACAATTAATATAGTCAGAATTTGATAAACTAGAAGTGAGAAGAATATTCAAAGAAATAGTTGTCTGTTTGACATGGAGTCTCTAAGTTAGGGTGCTAGACACAGTGGATTTTAGCCTAAGATCTCACCTGAGTGATTACCTTTTTTCTTAAGATACATACCTGGCAATAAAATAGCACTTGTACATCTATGAAAATGAATGAGGAAATGAATATTAAAAATGCAAGGTAATTATTACATATACTGAATGACTGTGCCAAGAATAGTAACAAGTCCAGTGACGCCACGTTGTATAAATATTTATATTTACTTCATGATACTTTAGAAATAAAACATGCTGGCACTTTGCCTTTTATTAAGCTAATCATACTCTGTAAAAAAATAAATTTTATTTCCCAGTCAGCCTGCTGAACCATTCATCAGGGCTTTGTTCAAGAGCGTTTCATTATTTCACCTGTGGCATTATTGTAAAATAACAAATTATTTTAAGAAGAGCTCTGATGTCTATTAAGAATGTGTTAGCCCCTGTTATTAGCTTGTCAACTATAAACAGAAGCTGGGGCTGGGCTGCTAACTTTTTTACCATAGCTCTCTAGCTATCATTGATTCAACACCATTCAGACACAATCCCACACCTGTGGTCTGATTCGTATTTAGAAGAGTTATTTTCTTGTTTAGTAATTATAAAATTATTTTCAGTTTGTATAGACATAAAGGATAACAGATATTTTCCTCACAGAGATGAATAATGATGAGGTTTTCACTCTGGTGTTTTATGAAATCTTCTGTTGATCTGGTCATGAGCTATGTGGTTCAACTGAAGACTTTAATGAAAGCAAACAGAATCAATTTTCATTTTTGCCTTTAAATGAAATCTGAGCTGACAGACTTTATCAAGAATGGTTTCAGGCATAGATTTTTGTATCTTCCAGAGAGTGGTAGTGAATGGAGCTAAAGCCAGCTGGCGATTGGTCACGACTGTTGTTCCCCAGGGGTCGGTGCTGGGGCCTGTCCTCTTCAGTATCTTTACTGATGACCTGGATGAGGGCACTGAGTGCACCCTCAGTAAGTTTGCAGATGACACCAAGTTGGCTGATAGTGTCAATCTGCCTGGGGATAGTGAGGCCCCACAGAGGGATCTGGACAGGCTGGATAGCTGGGCTGAAGCCAATGGGATGATTTTCAACAAGGCCAAATTCTGGGTCCTGTACTTTGGCCACAACAACCCCAGACAACCCTAGAGGCTTGGGGCAGCATGGCTGGAAGACTGTGTAGAGGAAATGGACCTGCAGATATTGATTGATGCTTGTCTGAACATGAGCCAGCAGTCTGCATGTGTGGCCAAGAAGGACAATGGCATCCTTGCTTGCATAAGGAACAGTGTTACCAGCAGGAACAGGGAAGTGATTGTCCCCCTGTACTCAGCTCTGGTGAGGCCGCATCTTGAGTACTGTGTTCAGTTTTGGGCCCCTCACTGCAAGAAAGACCTTGAGGCCCAGGAGCAGGTTCAAAGAAGGGCAACAAAGCTGGTGAGGAGTCTGGAGCACAGGCCTTATGAGGAGCAGCTGGAGGAGCTGGGATTGTTCAGTCTGGAGAAGAGGAGGCTCAGGGGAGACCTTATTGCTCTCTACCTGAAGGGAGGTTGTAGTGAGCTGGGGGTCGGCCTCTTCTCTCGTGTAACTGGTGATAGGACTAGAAGGAATGACTTCAAACTGCTCCAGGGGAGATTTAGGCTGGACATTAGGAAATACTACTTCTCTGAAAGAGTGGTCAGGCACTGGAATGGGCTGCTCAGGGAGGTGGTGGAGTCACCAACCCTGGAGGTGTTCAAGGAAAGTTTGGATTTTGTGTTGAGGGACATGGTTTAGTGAGAACTATTGGTGATAGGTGAATGGTTGGACTGGATGATCTTGTAGGTCTTTTCCAACCTTGGTGTTTCTGTGATTCTGTGATTCTGCAATTCTGTGACTTCTCTTCATCATATGTTCCCCTTTGTTAGCAGGTTGTTAGGAGTCTGAGGAAATGGTTGCACCAGAAAGCTGTTCGTGTGTAGTCCCATTCCTAGTGTCCCAGCTTTGCAAGGACTTTGAAGGACTGCATTCATTATGTATGTGAGCTACAGACACAGCAGGCAGTGATTTGTGTGAAACATAGACCACGACTGAGACTGTGACAGTGAAAGAAACAGATGCAGGAAAACAAAACAAAACACAAAAGAAGACAGAATAGAAGTCTGCCACTGCTTGCTAAACTCTGTAAGAATGTGAATTTAAGACATATTTTAAGCTTCCTAAATTCTGTTTGGTGTTCCTACTATATCACTTATCCAATAAGTTCGTTATGATATGTGTTTAAATAGTAAGCTGCCATCTTCTGTATGCAAGTCCTGCTACTGCTTTCTTTTCATTTCTTTTTCTCTCTTGGAATTAGACTATTGCATCAGACTGATATAGCCAGTTGGAGACTGAAACTGGTAATGAATGTAGCAAACAGTTTAGTGAGCCATTGAGCTGTGGGAGACAAGCAGCATTTCGTCTTCTAAGGTCTTCACTGACTGCTTAATTGGTTCCAGAAGCTGTTTAAGATGTTATAATTCACATGAGTATACAAAATGTTTTATTATCCAATGTCAATTTTCCACTGATGTCACTAGCTTCTCTAAAAAGGGAAGCTGTCCGTTTCAAGAGAACTTGAGACTGATATCTTTGACCTTTCCTCTCCCTTCCTCCTTCATTTTTCCCTTTTCACCATACATGAATCAGATGTGTTCTCCATAAAAGCTCAAGAACTGCAAACATTACTTCCAGCAACAACTGACTCCAAAAATGCTTGAGTGCAATAATTTTCAGTTTCATGGTGTATAGTATTCCTTCTGAGGGCAGAAACATGGAAATTTTGCATTCCACCAAGATTAGAGATTGCAAAGGAGTCCGCTGGTTTTCCAGTTATGTGATGCTTTAATATTGATGTTAATATATGTATTGTGTTATCAATAGTTAGGGTACTTAGGGCTTCAGATAAGTGCATACTATTTTCATATTAAGGAAGAAGGTATTTAATTCTAGTTATAATTACCATGTGTGCCATTCATCTTTATGCATTAGCAATGAGCCCTAGTCCCAGTGAACTGAATTATAATAATTGAAGAGTAAAATAGTATATATATTACATAACTCGCACTAAATTTTAATTGCCAATCATACGCTTCTTCTGAGAAAATGTACAGAGCATTTTGTAAATTTTTACAAAAGTAGTAATTAGAGTGAATTGCCTACCTGAATGTTTAAGGCACAAGAACTACATGAATATCATTATACAGGAAATAATAGCATACAAAATGAGAAAAATGCATGGTTTTCTTTCTTAGAAAATATTTTTCTGAGCACTGGAAATAATTAATAGTAGAATAGATTATAGTTAGAAACAAGAAAGCAATTGTGATGATTACAACAAAATACACATATCCAGAAGGACAACCATAGCACTAGACAGAATTTTAATTCTTATTCCGTCTACAACAAACACATCACAACATGTTAATATTCCTTTAATGTTGTCTGATTATATATACAATATATACCTTCATTTAACATTTCACAATAATCCTACACTGTATGAGCAACAAAAATTAAAATTACAAAGTTTTAATATTGCTTCTTACAGATAAACTTAGTTCCAGTGTCAGTGTTTTCTCAGAGTAAAGATAGTAGTGCTGCAGCAGAATAAATCTCACATAGTATCATTGTTTAAAACCTCAAAATGAGAAAGCTGTTTCTGCAGTTAATGGAAAGGGATGAGAAATTCCAGGACTAGGTTTATACAAAAAATATATTTTTCAGAATTATGGTGAATAATCTTAAGCAAGGATTAAACTTTCCAAGGAGAAGATATTTCAAAAATAGAAAGATTAAGTTATTAGTATGATAGCAGGTAACGTTTCAATTTCTGCATCTCATTAATGTGAAGAGATAAAGAGAATACTGGAAGTTTCATATTATACTAGTTATTTACAGTTGACAAAGGACAGTGTGTGCACATTCTGTTATAACAGTGATGAAAACATGGTACAATGACCCTAAAACATTTCATAGGATATCAATTTTGAAGCAAACATACAAAATGTAATATTTATCTTCATTTAGTAGCACACCTTTCCATAAAATGCTTTTCCAGCATAGGAAACATAAAATTATGATATGATGAAGTAGATAGTTCAGGAGATAAATAAGCAACAGATAATAATAATTATCAGGAGAGGGTGTTTTGCTCCTGAATAAATCACTTTAAGCTCTCTTTTGTGGACTTGGCTAAAAAATTATGGCCCAGAAACAATTTAATTGCAAACTGGACATTAGAAACATAATTTAGTCCAAGTAAATTTTATGTCTTATACACCATCAAATATAATGACCCCAGTATAAGTTTTATATATAACTATAAATTATGCAGCTATGACCTGATTTCTACTACTTAGCTACATAACAAAATTTTTATGTAAAGGAATATAATTATTTGAAATTGCTCTATCAGAATAGCTTCCAAATATATCTCCAGCTATAGGGTTGTTATGGAAACAGAAATTTTGTTACGTGTATTGTTGACTATACTTTAAAACCAAAAGGCAATGGCTAAATTTTTATTTGCACACAATAATTATTCTGAAATTTTAAAAGAGAGTTCTATGAATTGCGTGAATACTTATGCTTAAAGCTCAGATTGGGGCATGGGAAAATACTTAGAACAGATGTCTGCAGGGGAAGTTAAATTATTTTACTGACATCAAAAGAATGTAATTAAACACCTATGATGGCTAAACAAAATAATAGCATGTAGAGGCTTCTTCATATTACACTAGGCAACTATACTCTCACAAATGGGTTGGGCATTTCCTCTGACAGCTCATATATGAGATCTGATTCGGATTAATTAAAATTTGTGGTAGAAAGAGCATGTACATTTATTCCACATCAGAAAAGTGAAAATAATTAACAATTCATTTGTGTGAGCTTGCTACTTTGAGTAGCTTTCTAACATGAAAGGTGTTACCTGTCTACCAAGAAGCGTACTGTAATTGAAAGTGCACAAATTAAAATACAGATTGTCACATAGCTAACCACTAAAAAGCCTGATACTTTTGAATCCTCGCTGTACAATTTAAACAGAGAAGAACTTTAGGAATCAAAATTTGCCTAAAATTTTGGTGTTTGAAACTTTTTGATTGTACAATAAATATTAAGTGTATTTTCCATTTACAACTGAAGACTTTGGGTTAACTAACAACCATGTTTTTGTGTTTCTTAATGTTTAATTTGTCCTTAAATGTACTTTCATACAGAAATCCAGTCTGTAGATACCTAACCTGGAATATGAAATGCATCAACTTCTCCCTGATAGTCCACAGTTTGTAAAGAAAGTCTACTTGTAAGGCAAAATAATTCAGAAGCCAGTCTTTTAGAAGGCTGAAATTGTATAAAACTATCATTATTTTATTATGCTTGGAAAATGTATGTGATGTCTACAATAAATTAGTTATTAGCAACTGCCTCAGGTTAACAGAACCCTCTCTTTTTTTGGTTTGGCATATCTTCACTGGGTAATTAAAAATACTCCAACTAGTACATTAAGTCTGTTTCCTAACCTCTTTTTTTTTTTTAATTTTAATCTTTTAATATTTTAATCTTAGATACTATTCCCTTATTAAGTCCTCAATACATGATGAGAATGTAAGAATTTCACAATCTCCTGTTCCTGGCAGTGGCCAGGAGGAGTTTAGAGAAAAATCTGGAGTAGTCAGGAGAAAAATCTTTCGTTTCTTCCTCTCCTCCTCTTCCAGGGTATCCATCAATAAGCAGACTATGGACTTCAATTTATCTGAATCAGAGAGTTCTGATGCTATACAAAATATATTGTCTTGCATAACAAGCCAAGTTACACAGTGTTTTTTGATGATTCAGAATAAACTAGTTCCTCGGTTTTGAAAGATTTGAGAGCAATGCATATATGTCGAACTGTATCTACTGTATGCTGAAGACAATGCACTCCATATCTCCCATAATGAAGCAATGGTTTACATTTTTCCATGAAACAGAGGCAAAGATACAAAAGGATGAATAAAAAAAATCTATGTAATGAAACAGAAGGGAATATTAACCAAACAATTTTTGTGCTTTGAGAAAATTCTGAGGGTGTGTTTTTGTGCGTGTTGAACAAAGACATACTTTCTTGCTTATTTATTCTGCTGCAACACAATATATATATAAATATACAAATATATATAGTGTAGGTTTTGAATCGCAAAGACAAATTCTGGGGAATTAATGACTACTATAACAGTGCACTGTGGGCAAAATCCCACAAAATTGCAGGCTAAGTCCTGCTAAACGTTTCCATTTCAGCTGGCGGGCCATGTAATAGGAAATGTTTGCTTCAGCTACATGCCGCAAGTTCTCCCTGGATTATGATAATAGGGAAGCTGTAGCTTGTCCTGCTTTTAATGCAAACGTCAACATGGAATTGCCATTGCCATTTGTTTTATAGGAAGAGTCACAAGCCTACTGGCATATAATGGGATTATTTAATATAAGTACTCACAAATTCTGATGTGGAAATAAAGGAATCCTCATTGGCATGAATGCTTAGAGTCACTTTAACATATCAATATTAACATCATATGGAAAAATCATTATTCCTTAAGTAATCAGAAATCCTTAAGGCTTTTTAAGTTACAAAGCATGTGTGGTCAGGCATTTTTCTGATTGATAAAAGGAAGACAGTGAATGGAATGCTTGTATCCAAACAAAAGTGATTTTTTGGAGAAGTAGGTTGTTTTGTCTTCTTTAATCATTCTTTACTTCTACAAATTGAAAATAAAATTCTTTAGTAGCTCTGAGTAATGAATGTAGAGCATTTGTGCCTTCATCCCATCAGCAGAATAGACTCATAATGTTCAGTGCAATAAAATATTTTGTGTGCAAGAGAACATTCAATACAGGTCAGACTGTTGTTGATAGGACACGGAGAACAAAGTTTAAAGAGTTTAGCCAAGTGAAATAAGTTATAAATAATTGACTTGGGATTGAGAATCCAACCAGTTTGTGCCAAATTAATACTATTCTTTATCCTATGTTACCCTAGTTCCTCTGGCAAGATATTGCAACGGGAAAATGACACCTTGTGACATTATCACAACTTGCTATTGGCAATGTGTAGTTTTTAAGTCTTTAAATGATTGGCTGACAAAGATCTGTTGCACATGAAATGGTGATTTTTAATAGCTAAATGGGTATTTGCTATGCAAAGCAAACAATAAAGAGGAAGGTCGAAAAGCATTCATATGTTTATTTCAATTGTGTATTGCAGATAATCTTACTGAGAATGACAACAACTGGAGATTCTTTGTGACTAATACTAAAACATCTTCTAGATTTCTAAACATCTTTTTATTCTGAGAACCTAAACCTGAAGCATAATCACAACCAACCCAGTGAAATGCTAACATCAGCCTCATTCTTATAGATAAAGGGAACTGAAAACAGAATTAAAAATAAATACTGACAGAGGTATGAGTGATCTTTTCAAAGAATCAGTAACAAATCTGGCTGTACATGACCTGTCCTATAGTCCAACGTTCTGCTCAAAGCAAGGCCAACTCTGATCAAATCAAGCTGCTCAGGGCTTCCTCCAGTCAGACAAACAAACAAGTACAAGGATTACTCAGCCTCTCTGGGAAGCCTGTTCCAAGACTCAGTGTCACTGAGATTTTTTTCCTTCTGAGTTGGCATCTCAGTTTTTCCTGTTCTCGTGTCACATACCTCAGTAAAGAGTCTAGCTTAATCTTCTTGTTAACCTCTCCATAAGTATTGGAAAGCTGCTATCAAGTCCCTGTGAAGCTTTTTCGTCTTCACACAAAGAAGGCTCTTCCCTTCATCCTCTCTTATCTGTCATTATGATCCAGTGAATCATATTTATAATGTGCATACAGAATAGATAAAAGTAAAATATTTGTGTAATGATTTTAGGAGATGTTATCATAAAGCCAAAAACATTTTTAGCTAAATCAAATAGGAAAATAACTTAGCGAGATCTGAATGACGTTTTGATACCCTTAAAGCATTATACTTGATGCTGTCACAAGATTAGGAAGATTATTCTGATTTAAAATAAATAAATAAATAAATGAAACTTCTTCGAATCATAGAATCATAAATGGAACTGATCAAAATTCTTTCACATTTACAGAAGAAATTATGTAATGAACAAAATACTTTTAAGAAGTAAAAGACGGTAGAAGATAATGCTATTTAACATCAGTCAGATGGTCAGGAAGTGTGGGAAACCGGTACAGATAAAGGGTACAAAGAGGAAGCAATAACAGAAAATATAAAGGAAAATAAATTCATGATACATATTAGGAAGAAAAGGAGTAATAAGAAGCTACTGTTTTCTTAGTAAATAGGCATGTGAAAAATTGTCAGTAAAACATTCAAGAGATTGATCTGTTTGATAATTATTGTATAAATAAACCCAAGGCAAAGTATGAAGTGCTTAATGACAAACCTTACTAATAAATCATTGAAAGGACTATTCTAATTAATACTAGTCAGAATTGAATTATAAAGAATAATACTTATATGTTTATTTTGATATCTTTCCTCTTTGAGTTTGAAAGCACTGTTTGTAAAGACATTGATACATACATTTTTTGGTAGAATTTTATAGATGTGATATTCTGCTGCACTCTCATTAGGTGAATTACTGCTGGATCAACAGCATGAGTTCACTGACTTATAGTAGCATTGCAGACTTACAATTTCAAGAATTTCTAACAGATTCTTTTATGATCTTACTGTTAATTTGATAGTACTGAATACCATTAACAGTATAGTTAATTTCACAGTACTGAAAAAAATTGAGGCATCAAATGGATGACAAATTCATATAGTATATCATGTCATAAAGAGAAAAACAAAATCACAGAATCACAGAATAGCCAGGGTTGTAAGGGACCTCAAGGATCATGAATCTCCAACCCCCCTGCCACATGCAAGGCCACCGACCTCCCCATTTAATACTAGACCAGTTAATACTAGACCAGGCTACCCCCCCATCCAATCTGGCCTTGAACACCTCCAGGGACGGGGCATCCCCAATTTCTCTGGGCAGTCTGTTCCAGTACCTCACCACTCTCTCTGTAAAGAATTTCCCCCTAACATCCAACTTAAATCTCCCCTCCCTTAACTTAAAACCATTTCCCCTTTTCCTGCAGTTATCAACCCATTCAAAGAGTTGATTCCCCTCCTCTGCAGGCTCCCTTTAGGTACTGAAATGCTGCAGTGAGGTCACCCCTCAGCCTTCTTTTCTCCAGGTTGAACAAGCCCAGCTCCCTCAGCCTGTCTTCATAGGAGAGGAGCTCCAGTCCCCTGATCATCTTCGTGGCCCTCCTCTGGACCCTCTCCGACAGCTCTCTGTCTTTTTTGTACTGGGGGCTCCACACTTGGATGCAGTATTCCAGATGGGACCTCACAAGAGCAGAGTAGAGGGGGACAGTCACCTCCCTGTCCCTGCCAGCTACCCTTCTTCTGATGGAGCCCAGGATACCATTTGCCTTCCAAGCCACAAAGGCACACTGCTGGTTCATGTTAAGTTTTTCATCTATTAAAACCCCCAGGTCCTTCTCCACAGGGCTGCTCTCAAGGACCGCTCCTTCCAGTATGTACGGATGCCTGGGATTCCTCCGGCCCAAGTGCAAAACTCTGCACTTTGCTGTGTTGTACCTCATCAGGTTCACCCAGGCCCACCTTTCCAGTCTGTTGAGGTACCTCTGAATGGCATTCCTTCCTTCAACCGTGTCGACCGCACCACTCAGCTTGGTTTCATCAACAAACTCGCTGAGGGTGCACTCGATTCTGTCATTGATGTCACTGATGAAGATGTTAAAGAGCACTGGCCCCAAGACAGACCCCTGGGGGATGTTCCTCAATACTGGCCTCCACCTGGTCATGGAGCCATTGACGACCACCCTCTGTCTGCCACCTTTCAACCAGTTTCTTATCCATCGAGTGGTCCACCCATCAAGTCCACATCCCTCCAATTTGGAGATAAGGATGTGGTAGGGCACCATGTCAAAGGCCTTGCTCAAGTCCAGTAAATGACATTGGTCACCTTTCTCTTGTCCACCACTGCTGTCACTCCATCATAGAAGGCCACCAGATTGGTCAAGCATGACCTTCCTCTGGAGAAGCTGTGCTGACTATCACGGATCATATGCCCATTCCTCATGTGATCAAGTATGTTATCCAGGATGATCTGTTCCATAATCTTCCTAGGCACAGAGGTGAGACTCACCAGCCTGTAGTTCCTGAGGTCCTAAAAAAAAAACATTTTATCCCACAATTTTGGCATCACTGCACCCACTCGGGGAATTTGGAATACTACACCCACTCAGGGAATTTACAGTTTAAAAAGGAAATAAATCAAGAATGGTCATGTAAACTTCAAATTGTCAGGAGATTTACCTCCTATTACAGAAGATAGAAAGATGACACATAATTTTCCTAAAGATGTTCATCTTTAATGTGCTCATGTTCTGCATTCCAATAGACATAACAATATCTGAGAGCAAAAAAAGGAATAAAAATAATATATAGTTATTAGTGATAAAAATAAACTGTCCATGTGAAAATTTGCAAAGGAATTTCATGATCTACCTTCACTGGAAATTGATGCATATGATTGAAAAACAAATGCAAGAGTGGATGCAGTAACTCATTCAGGTAAGTCATAACTTGTCACATGGAACAAGTTAAAAATGAGTGTAAGAGACTTTCATAGCCTTAAGCCCAATTATGTATGATAATGCAGGGTGACAGCTCCATATGGTCAATTCATTAAGATGAAGATGTTGATTATACTGTTGATGGAAGGTGCCCTCCTTTAACAATTAAAGCAGCTTTCCAGCATAAGTTTCCATAGTGGTTACTAAGTGCTGGAATAAGCTTATCAAATAACTAAGCTGTGGCTGCTGTGCCTCTGTTGCCTATCGCTAAACTCTGGGCGTTGTCTTCTCTGTTACTGATAGCTACTTGCTCTATCAAGCAGGCTGATGTATGAATAGCTGACTTTGTGGGGTTATTTTGAAGGTTAGATTTGGTACATACCTATTTGATGACTCAAAGCGTAGTCTTTGTACAGATTAAATGCTATGATTTTGCTGTTTATGATTGGAAGGATGAATAATACAGATTTTCAAACTTCTTATAAATTAAAAAAAAAAATTGAAGAATGCATTTTTCTGCTTCTTTGATTTTTAAATATTTCATCCTTTTTTCTTGTCTTTATTTTTTTTTTTTGTGGCTGAATTTTGTTATCTGTCAAGTGCTAATTACTTAGAATTTCTGAAGTTCTTTAAAGAAACTTTAAAGCCCTTCAAAAATGGCTACTGCCTCCCTTTCTTCATAGAATCATAGAATTGCTCAGGTTGTAAAAGACCTTCAAGAACACTAAGTCCAGTCGCAACCTAGTCATACTACCCTAACACTATTAACCCTCTGCTAAATCATGTCCCTGAGCAGCACATCCAAAAGATTTTTAACACATTCAGGGATGGTGACTCAATCACCTCCCTGGGGAGCCTATTCCAGTGCTTAACAACTCTTTCTGTAAAGAAGTTTTTCCTGATATCCAAACTAAACCTCCCCTGGTACAATTTGAGGTCGTTTCCCCTCATCCTTTCACCTGTCTCCAGTGAGAAGAGACCAACCCCACTCTCACTGCAATCAATTTTCAGGTATTGGAAGAGAGCAATAGAGTCTCCCTTCAGCCTCCTCTTCCCCAGACTAAACGCCCCAGTTCCTTCAGATACCTCTCAAAAGGCGTATTCTCCAAGTCCTTCACATGCTTTGCAGCCCTTCTTTGTACCTGCTCCAGCACCCCCATGTCCCTTCTGTATGAAGTGCCTAAAACTGAGCCCAGTACTCAAGGTGAGGCCTCATCAGTGCTGAGTTCAGGGGCAAGATTGCTTCCCTAGACTTGTTCATCACACCATTCCTGATACAAGTCAGGATGCCATTGGCCTTCTTGGTCATCTGGACACACTACTGGCTCATATTCAACTGACCATCCATCAATACACCAAGGTCCCTTTCCATCAGGCAGCTTTCCAGCCACTTCTCCCCAAGTCTATAGGGCTGCCTGGGGTTGTTGTGACCAAAATGCAGGACCTGACACTTGGCTCTATTGAAACTCACACAGTTTACCCTGGCCCATCAATCCAGTCTATCCAGGTCTCCCTGTAGTGACTTTCTCCACTCTGGCAGATCAACACTCCTTCCCAACTTGGTGTCATCTTCAAAGATGTTTTACATAAGGATAAAAGTGAGTTATATTATTTATTTCTTCCAGGGAATGTTAAATAAATTAAAAAAATAAAAGGGATGCTTTTTAGGACCAGTTATTGTCACCAACTCGCTCCATAGTTTAAAACACCTGCTACATTTTGGAATTCTTACAATAAACTGATTGTTCTATAAAGGCTATATTTGTCAAACATGAGTTTGTTTAAGAAGACTGAAATATTCATCTTTGATTGTAATGAAATAATACATTGCTGTTCTATGAAAAAATTTTGCTTTCTCTTGAATCAGGTCAAAGTTATACTTATCTTCTCTAAGGCAGACTTTATACTTCACTAAATATTGCATATCAATCATGCTGGCAAATTGATTACAAATATACTTGATAGCCCAAAAGTATTTTGCTTTTTTTTCTTTTTACATTTTTACAAGTCTTTTTACATTTTATACCCTATTCTGCAAAAGTTAAGCTTCTTCTAAGAAATTATGTAGGATTTTGTACTACAACTCATAATATGAAGAAAGACAGAATTTGATTATATGAAGGTGAAAAAAAATTGAGGCTATCAAAAAAATTCCTGTGTTAAAAGCAGAAAACAATGTAGGAAATAAGGACTTGGGTTACTTGAATAAAAACATCCCTTAGAAGTATTGTTATATGAAGACAACCTCAGTGAAATATTTGTTATTCGGATAATTATTTGATTAGCATATGCTATTACACACTTTCAGATGAGTCCATGGGATGGTTGGCACCTGTACACAGAAAATGACATGCAGTATCTCTAGTGTGACTTATATTACATGTAAAAAAAGTGTTGTGCAATGGATGCATTTAGACAAGGAAATTTTATAATTTGCTATTTGCTGCTTTGTGGCAGCATGTGCATGAACTGAATGCATAATGATAAATATTGCTGGTCTTTGATTGTATGCTTAACATATGGATTAACAGCCGATTAATATGTTCATGATTGAAATGCTAAAGAAAATAACTGCTAGAACAATTTGTGATGTAGTATAATGGGAACAACAAAATACTTGCATGAGGAAGATGGATGTTTCTATCTTTTCATTCCAGTCACTGTGTGTATCAGACACCGTAATTAACTGTTTGATAACCAACACTAGTGTTATGCTTGCAACCTCTCATAGAGTCAAGTTAAGAACCTGGATATGGATAAAGGTTTGTGGATAGGCTAGCCTTGATTGGTATGAACCACAGAAGTGCAATTATAAACAGATTCTTTGTCAGTAAATTACTAACTGACTTGCAGTGCCTATAGGATGCTGCAGACACAGAACTATTATCATCTGAAACCCAGACTCTACTAATCAAAACTTGGAAAATTGTACCATCATACCAGGAGAATAATACACAATAGTGCTGTGTATTGCCTTTGGCCAGCTGCCAGATGCCCACCCAGCTGTTCTGTCACTCTCCTTCCTCAACAGGAAAGAGCAAGAAAGTAAAATGCAAAAGCTTGTGGAACTAGATAAAGACAGGGAGGCCACTTATCAGTTCCCATCATGGACTAAAGAGACTTCTCTTTGGGAAAATTAATTTAATCAATTCTCAGTTAAAAGCAGAGCAGTATCTAAAACACCTGCTCACCATGGCAATCATGTTGTTTGCCTGGGCTCAACTTCACTCTTTTATTCCTGACTCCTCTGCCCACTGCACACCCAGAGCAGCACAGGAGGATGGAGGTTGAGGATTACTGTCGCTTTGCAGCAGGATCCCTTTGCAGCTCCTTCCTTCTTATGCTTTTCCTCTGCTCAAATATTGCATGGGGTGCAACCTTTTAGGATAAACCTGATGCTGCATTAGCACTGTCACAAATTCTTCAGGGCATACTCACCTGCACGGGGTCCTCCATGAGCCACAGAGAATGCCTGGTCCTTTCCATGGGCTGCAGGGAAAGCTTTTGGACCAGCACCTGGAGCATTTAACCTCTCCTTTTTCTCCTACCTTGAAGTTCACTGAGATATTTCTTGTACTTTTTTCCCTCTCTGCTGCTTAGTACTTTTCCCATTCCCAAATCCACTTTCCTAGCTTCACCACCATCTTGGCTACAGAGCCTGCTGTGCCCTGTTGTGGTGCCATTGAAGCCCTCTGGATTGGGCATGGTGCTGCCCCAGCCTGGCCTCACAGAGAGCCTAGCAGCCCCATGATGGTGTCAGGACACCTGCACACTATGCAAACAGTAGAAAAAATACTAATACAACACAAGTCATAAAAGATAGAGTCACTTAACAACCTTCAAAAAATGCTTATGTACTCAGTCAGAAGAACCCACTGTAATATTTAATCCTTTTGCATTTTCAGAATATAATCTGCTCTGTTTTCATAATTTTTAATTATGTTAAGTGTTATTGAAAAAGAGTTTACTTGATGATAACAATGCAAAGGGATTTGTGCTCTATGGGAAATATTAAATTGCCTCAGTTAAATGTTTGTGTGATAACATTACCCACCATCACAAAGGAGCCAGAAGCAATGTAAGAAATGATGACTGGAATCTCAGTGTGTTTGGCTTAATCTGTTTTCACTACATCTATTGATAATTAAATGTTACTAATACTTCGCCAAGTTGCATAAATTGCCTTAGGAAATTTCTAGTAATCCTATAAACTCATTAAAAACAATTATTTTTTTCTCCTTGCATGAAAGTAAAATAGAGAATGGAATAGAAAAAGAAAAAAAAAAGTCTTTTTGTGTTAAAATTCATTTATATTCCCATATTGAGAGTCAATATTTCCATTTTTGTTTGTATGCATATGTCTCATTTATGTTACTATTTTTCTGCCTGGTCAGTATTTACATTTATATTTACAACTTGGACAGTTCCATTTTTTTTTTCCCAGACACCAAGATTTAATAACACTACAATAAAAGAAGTTCCTATGAACTAAATATTACACTTAGAGCAAGCAAGGACAAATCATACATTTTTATGATTCACAATTCATTATAGAATAAACATTTTTGTATTTGTTTTTGTCATTGGAAATGCTTTCTAGAACAAATATTCATGTATTTATTCACTTATATTTTAAATCAATTTTTTCTCTCTCTTTTATTTTTTTACTAGTTTGCTCTTGAGCATGCTGTTCATCATATCCTTAAGAGTCTATTACATGACTAAAGTAGCTTTTGTCAGCTTTTTCTCTAGTTTCCAGGAAAAAAAATCAAAACAGACTCTTTTTGATATGTGGCCATATTATCTACTTCACTGACACAGAAAGGGGAAAAAATATATATATAAAATACCAATGTATCTGACATAACGCTACTCAACAGAAATTGGAAATAATTCCCCGAGATTAGGACTGACTTCTGCAAGCAAACATGAGTCCAAGATTTCGGAGGAGAAAGTCATTATTTATCAAGAGTAAAGGCGTTACAATGACTTGGAGAAAACTGAAGCAGAAGAAAGCAGTCTGAGTCTGGCTACAGTGAAGCAATTCATGCTTTAACATAAACAAACAAACAAACAAAACAAAACAAAACAAAAAAACAAAAAAAATGTCAAAGACGAAATTAGATATCTGAAGATTCCATTCTGCAGAACAGAGCAAATGTGGCAGAAAGGAGACAGAGCTGTTAATCACCTTGACAATTATTTAATACAATGTTGGCATCACAAAGATTAACATCTTTGAATTTCAGAGAGTGAAGAACCCAAAGGGCTTGATACTAACTTTTCATTCTATTGAGAGTTGCGGGAAAAACACACCTTGTAACTTGAGGATGCAAACAAATCAGGATTTTCCAAGGTCCATTGAGGATAAGAAAACATTCCAAATGTGGAAAACTAAGCACAATATCTTTAAGTTATTACAAAGATTGTTAAGACTTGCTCGTGAATTAAGTAATGAGGCTCTTCAATTTAGTAAGCAAAACTAAAACAGTGAATACAGGTTAATATTAAACAAAATCTAGAGACACTATGTGTGTTTTTAATCACTGCTGTAATCAGTAGAAGAAGGGTGAAAGTAATGAAGCTTTTTCACCACTAACATTTCTTAAATTCAAAAATTATTTTTTTTTTCCTAAATTTATGTTATTTAGTTTAGTACTAAATTACGATGAGATGTCATATGTCTATGTCATGCAAGTTAGAACATGAGGTGTTTTTTCTGGTTTTGCAGGCAGTAGATCCATATCTTCTTTGAAATATACTTAATTTCAAACAAGAATTTTCATAAAATCAGTTAATATCGTTTTCATAAAATCAGTTAATATCGTTTTATGCAGACAGATTGAATATTTCAAGGAAAGTATAAGTAGTTCAGTAGCTGTGGATAGCAGCCTTCTCCTAAGTAAGAGGTACTGAAAATAAGGAAGACTCAAATTTCTCCAGAGAAATGTACTGCATTTTTAATATGAGGCGAAAATAATTATAAATTAAAAAATATAGCATAGGAAACATCAGTGTTATTAAAAGCTAACCATTTATTCGTAATTGTGGTAAAAATTCTGTTCTGAAACTCCTGGGGATTCTGCAGTTTTCAAAGGTAAGGAAAGGTAGTAAACTCTAACATCTTCTGAAGCACAAAGATAATGAACTCAGCACTTTATCAGAATAAGTGTCAGTAGTTGTTTATTTTTTTTATCTTTAGAGAGACATCATGATGATTGCATGGCTTTATTGCAAATGAATGAGATCTCTTTATGTTCAAAGAAGGTAAAGTGATGTTGTGTATGAACAGAGAAAATAGAGAAAATTTAAGTTTCATATTTTCCATTCAAAGACGGTTAGATTATAATGAAAAACTTATTTGAAAATTGAGAAGAAAAACATCATACTTTGCTTGAAAAGAAATCTGTTATAATTCAGATGGATAAGTGTTGGACAACTGTAATGAGACAAAAAAAAAATTGAAGCTAAAAATAATAAATAATCTTTGAGATAAATTTCTGCCTGGCGTAACCATAATTGTATTCACTCTACATTCATGAATATCTCACGAAGAGCAAATGTACAATTTCTGGAAACCAATGGAACCATCCTTTAAGTTTGTTGATTGACTGAAGTCTTTCTTGTACTTTTGAGGATTACAAATATAAGTGTAGAATCTAATATTCAGAATGCTGTGTAATTCCAGTAATCAATTTTATATACTTACTGAGAAACTGGGTAACTCCCCTCTATTTTCCTCATTTGTTTATGAAAATTCTTTTGATCGACGTATTTTCACAAGAATGAAAGAGGCTTTTTATCAGTGTAGTTTAAATAAATATTCATTTATTGTCTGTTCCCATTTTGCCAGATCAAGACACAAACTGAATAACAGAACAATCGAATCACAGAATCATAGAACAGGAGAATCGTAGAATAGATGGATTGGAAGGAACCTTAAAGATCATCTAGTTCCAAGCCCCCTGCTATGGACAGAGATACCTCCCACTAGATCAGGCTGTCCAAAGTCCAATCTGATTTTGCCTTTAACTTTTCCAAGGAAGGAGGAACTACAGTTTCTCTGGGTAACCTGTTCCAGTGTCACACACTTACTTCCTAATATCTTATATAAATCTTCATTGCCTATAGTGTAAAGTCCTTAGCCATGAGAGTCTTCTCTTCTATGGATTTAACAGCTCCAACTCCCTCTAATCCTTTCATCACAGGAGAGATTCTCCATTTTGTAACTCTTCTTGAGCCTCAAGCACATATTGCTGTCTGATATCCAGTTTTTTCCTACGAGTATCCCCATGACCTTCTCTTCAAAGTTGCTCTCTAGGCATTCATACTTGTATTAGGAATTCTGATGACGTGCAGGTGCAAGGCCTTACATTTGGCCTTGTTGAAATTCATGAGGTTCACAGGGGCTCAATCCTTAAGCTTGTCAAGGTTCTTCTGAGTGGCATCCCTTCCCTCTAGCATATCAACTGAACCATTCAGCTTGATGTAATCCACAAACTTGCTGAAGGTCCAATCCCACTGTATGTATTGCTGATGAAGATACTAAATAGTACTGATTTAGTCATAGACCCTTGAGGGACACCACTCATGACTGGTTTTCACCTGGACTGTTGACTGCCATTCTTTGGATATATCTCTTCAATTTAGTGACAAGAATCCTGTGGATGTCCAGGTATATGATATCACTAGATCCTTTTTTGTCCACTATTGTAGTCATGTTATAAGAGAAGGTCACTAGATTAATTAGGCATGATTTGTCTTTGGTAAAGTCATGTTGGATGTCTACAAACACTGCACTGTCTTCCATATGTTTGCTTTTATCTTCCATCTGTGGTGCTATGTTTTTCTTTTAATTTCTCTTTTGTTCACTGTGAATAGCTAAACTAGAGAAAATCAGACATGAAGAGATTCATACTGTTTTAAAGAAATCCGTATCTACACCTGTAGCTGTGGCTATACCTATAACGTTAGCAAGGCCCTTTTTAAGGCTTACTAGAGCCAAAATCTGAGTTTTTGTTTGACATTTCCAAACTAATATATTAGTTTACTAAGTTTATCAGCTAGGACTACAGCTACCTGGTTTCTAGAAATTTGGATATGTAGAACAAACAGTCTCTAACTGCTGATAATTCTGCATGAATATAAAGCACTTTTGTGTACATCGTGATCCCATATTCAGTATATTCAGTCTAATACTCTAGGAAACAGGCTATGCATCACTACAAACTAGGTTTCATGAAATACATTAGTGTAGCTGATCTTCTCTCCAAAGCAAATCTGTAACTCTGTTGTATTTGTTGTCAGCACCCTATGCAGAAAGTACATTGCAGCTTAACCACTTCAAAATTGGTTTCCTTGTCATGAGAATAATCTGAAAAAGCACCTAAAATATTCTTTCAACAGAATTATTTGTCAATAACTATTTCCATATTATCACTGTTTATTTTTATTTTTATTTTTGGAACTGAAGAAACTGAGATGAAACTGTAGAAAGAGAGATATGTTTCATTGCAGTAAATTTTCTACTGTACTGGCAGCTGAGAATAATACAGGATTAAAAGCAGTAACCAGTAACTAAAATGCTGAAAGCTTCTTTTTTCTTCTTGACAACACTAGAAAATGTTTACCTGCCATCACATTCTGGAAACTATTCCCACTATGCAATGCTCTTTGATGCAGATGAAGTTCCCTATTTTCTTCTAATAGTTTCAAAGCACTTATTACCTCTGCAATATTTTGCCTGAAGGTAGTGTAAAATATTTGTGGTATGCTAAGGTTTCCTTTACATGTTTCATTATGATCATTGCCTTTCTCTGCAGCAGCCTATGTTTATAACTTAGCAATTCAGTTTGTTTGCCCAACTCCCTTTACATTCCTTGGACTTACAACTCACAGCAGTATTAGTTCTTGTTGCCAGGGCACTTTGTGTAACACTTGACTCTATTTTAATGCACACCTATTTTTGGAGCAATGCAGTGAACAGACCTTCTCCTTAGTCGTTTATTTTTGCTCAGACATTTATTTGGAAGATATTAGTTCTGTTAAGGTATCCACAGATGACAGATTTCTTCATTCATTTGTAGTAGACCAAATATGGCCAAGATCAGATGCTCACAGCTTAAGTGTGAGCACAGGAAGCTTTATATCACATGTTTTAAAATAATTTCAGATTATCTGCATTGATAATATTAGTTCTCAGCTTCCTTTCTTTTATACTTAATTGGTTGCCTTTCTGAGTACAAGTTGGATGTAAGGTGCTACTGCAGGTGAGTGGAATATTCCAGTTTGGTGCTATGTTGTACTCACTTTGAACTAATATTGGAAAGTTAGCTAATATTCACCAGTATAAGATGATAGTGTTCTGATGGGATATCACAAAGGAACTAAGCCTATGTTGCGCACTTGTACAACCAGTATAATAATGACTGCCTTTGGCTGAACTGTCTGATCTCCTCAGCATATACTATGCAGTCTCAAGAGAGGATGCCTCAGGCTCTTTCAAGCAGAAAGTCGTGAAATCTTTGGCTTCTTCAGCATGTATAACAGTGGCTGACAAATACAGTGTCTATGCAGGCAGCCTAGGCTGAAGGCTAAGAGGTTGCATCTCCCAGCTGTGCTTTCTAAATCTGCAAAAGGCATTCCCACTGGGGGGAAAAAAAAAAAGAAAAAAGAAAAAAAGAACACCCACATTCGGTAGTTAAATGAAGGAATGTTTTCTCCTAGGAATCTTTTATATTGCTTGTATTTAAATAAGTCTTTGTTTTAAATCTCAGCTGATGTTGCCTGACCACAGACAGCAGGACAATCCATAAAATGGGAATTATCAATTTTAAATGCACCGAATGACAGCATAGTGTATAGACTGCATCCCTGTTCATTGAAAGGCAAAGTAAAATGCAGGTGAGTGTGACAGTATTATGAAGCTAATCTGTATTTTCACACCATTCTAAAGAGTCTAGATTTGCTTCTACAGATTTTATACAAATAACACATAACAAAAGCCTTCAGACATACATCACTGTTAAATTTAACTTAGTCAGTAATTCTTGCTTCACTTTCTTTCACCTACTTCTTCCTTGTCTTCCCATTACTTCTGTTGATGCAAGCTACTATATTACTTAAAAAAAAAGAATATTTCTTCTTATCAACAATACTCATTTAGTGCTCAATTACAATCTGACTTTTCCTTTTGTTCAGCACATCTCTGATTGACTTTGTCCATTTCATTTCTGCAGCTACATAGATGAACTGACATTCATAGGAAATGCAAAATCCTATAAACTATTTCAATAAGCAAAGGATATGAAAGGCTAGTTTTTCCTTTGGAAACTAATCACGGTTGGTTTAGCAAGAAAAAGAAAAGAGATAGATACATACGGAAGTTATGCTTCTGGATTTTGTTGTACAGCAATCTATTTTAGATTATCTAACTGGAAAAAATAGCTTTCAAGGTTAAATAACATCTTCTGATATCCATATCACATAATAAGAGCACAGTATTTGAACTGGAGAAGATTTTATCCTCAAAAAAGTGAAGCAAAAATGTTTCTAGGCACAAGGGCATGGCAATCAGCATTACCAAACTGTTCCCCCAACACTCTCATGTAGACCTGCTGAAAGGCATCCATCCCTAAACCCGGGAGAAGGCAAGGCAACATTGCTTTGCACAGTTGTGTTTTGGTTTTTTTTTCCTCAAAAGTATAATTGTTAGCACAAAGCTTCCCAGTAGTTTTGGAATGTATATTGTCACTACATTTCTCTCTAGGAAGGGATGGGAAGATTTGCAATACCACAGAAGGAATAACCATGAAAACAAAGCATACAGTTAACCAACATAACTTTCAAATGGATTTATTTTCTTTTGAACAAGTTTTACTTGCATATCTGAATCAATTATCCTAAATCTAGACAAAACAGTGCTACGTTCTACTATTGTATTCAGTACTGCAAATACACAAACATTTTGGCAGCAGATAACTTATCCTTTATCCATCTTTGCATGTGGTAATACACCCCTAGCATGCCATTTGTCAGCATAATGACAATTCCTGTATTCCCTTACTGCCTAGAGGAAAAGATTTAACTGCAACTTTGTCTCTGGGTAAGGGGCAGTCATATAAAAAGTCTGAAACTTAAGCCTCTGATTAGTTTCACAATATCTGGAAGACTGAGATTTTGTACAGTATGTTCCTGAAAAAACCCTGCTTAAATCTGTGGCTGGTTTCTCCCAAACTGTGATCAGGACAGAGTGCACATATGTTGTTTTATTTAGGTTCTACAGTGAGATATTGAAGAAATAAGGCAAACTGACAACTGATCATTTCAACAGGGAAATGTTAGTTAAAATAGTTAAAATAAAACGTGTGAAATCAGCTGGGCCCTGCAAACTCTCAGAACTTGATTCCTTTGTTAGCAACACAGCACTGGAGACCAGGTGGTTAGAGGAGGATACTGTGAAATGTAGGGAGAAACAGACTGCCACAGTTTGCTTTCCATTTTTCTAATGAATTCTGAATGTTATTGGTATGGAAAATCCAAAAATTATCATAATGAAAAGTAAATGTGCAATGAGCTATCTAGATTATTGTCTGTGTTTGGTGGAGCACTATAAAATCCAAAGTAGGTCACAAGTACATTCATTTTGAAGACTTGACCCTGTACTTGCTGGACATTTAATCCCATCATAAAACCACCAGATAATGTAATAAATACTAATTTTGAAAGAGCCCTGTTGGGACAGTATCTTTCTCTTGGCAACTGCCTTTTGCTGGAAAGGGACTAGAAGAGTTCGGGATAAAACTAAAATATTATTTTTTTATTACATCATGTGTGCTTTTATATTGATAGTCAGATATTACACGCACACTAATTTCTTAGATATTTGAAAACATTTATAGAAAATGTGATTCGGTATATAAACAGGAGATCCAACTCATTCTCAGTTTAGGCTCTTGTTGTTTGATTCAATTTGCTTCTGCTGCCTTTTTTTTCTTTTTTTTTTTTTCTTCCTCTTATCTTTTCTACCCTGTCTTCACACTGAGACTTCGCAGAAGCCAGTGAATAACACTTCTATGTGAATAGCATTATGAAGAAGCCCATTTTGAAGACATCATGCCAAACAGAAGGACATAAAGTGAATGATAGAATTTGTCCATTGAACTATTTTATTATCAAATAGGATCAAAACTAAACATTTAGATCTGGGATTATTCCAAGGATGAATTTGATTCTTCTCCTTAGCTTGTGTTCTTATTGAGAGAAAAAAAAAAAAAAAAAATGTAAACAATGTGCTTTGAGCTAAATTAACTGGAACTGAAATTCTTGGCAGCTTTAAAGACAGATAGAGTCATAGCCAGGATTTCATACCAGCAGAGCTTTTCATATTGAGATTCCTAGTTTTCTATTTCCTTTCTATTTTCAAAATAAATTGTTGGAGGTTTTTTTTGCTATTCTGTTTTTCCTTTCAAGATAGACCTACATTGGAAGTTGTTTGAATCCCCTTTAATTGTATCCCTAAAAAATCCAACCTCGAATTTAAAAACTCTCCAGAGTTCTTTTGTTAGCAAGACAGTACAGGTGAGATGTGTGGGAAAAAATGGATTTCATTTTTCAGTTTTTCTACTTTGGTTACAGAAATGATTTTATTTTATTCAAGAACCAAACTTGTCTAGGGGTCACTGAGAAGCAGCCTGGGGCTATGGGGGGATTGGTGAGACTTTTCTAATTATTCTGATTTTTAAGAGCATGAGGACCTCAAAGAACCATTTTAACACTACCCCACATACATGTGGGGACTCATCTCCCCACCAAACCTGCACACCAAATATCAAAGAACATTTCACCAGGACTTCAAGTGGGGACAGGGGAAGGGAAGAGGACATCTCACATACCCAGAAATAAGCAATAAGAAAAATAAGAAAGAAAGAAGGAAAAAAATATATGTATAAGATAAAATAAGCATGTGACTTTCTATAGAAGTTGGTTACTAATCCATCAGATTCAGGAAATAAATGTGTTCATTTTTGTGAAGAAATAGCAACAGTGACTGTGGTCACTTCCACTGGTGCAAATTCTTATGAATGCAGAATACAGGCTGTTGTTCATCGTTCATGAAAATGCACAGCTAACAGTGGTGACTATGTTTAAAAACAGTGTTTTGTAGCTGAGAACTTGCTCTATCAAATATTGTTACTGTGCTCTTTGTATTTGTTGTTGTTTCCATGGAAATAAATAGGAGGCATTACTTTCAGAATGACCTGTGTGCTATTCTCTATTCATGTTTGGACTTGAAATTTTGTGCGGACATTTTAGGAACTGGCTAGGACAACAGACTGCCATGGACACAGCCCAGTTCTTATCTGGTCAGCAACATATGGGAAAAGGAAGAGCAAGACAGTTCGGGGAACTAGGCAGTTTTGAACTATACAGGTAGGGCCTAGGAAGGAGAGCAGAAATAGTAGGAATGGACAGCAAGCACCTTCCAATGCTTTGTCAGCACATACTGTGCTTCAAGACTTTACCCTCAAAGTTACCTACCATTCCGTTTTACCTATATTAGCAACAGGCTTTGAGGCAACTCCAGCTTCAGATAGTGGGCACAAGCATAAGGGAGCAAGGATTTTAAGGGTACTTTTTACCAAGTGCAGGGAGCATTGTTGCCACCTACTGTTCATGGTAACTGGAGAATCCTAAAAAGATCATTTCTCTGGAGTCCTGTGAGTGAGCCACAAAATGAGTGACTCCCCACTCTTGAAAAGAGTAGGTAGGAAGATGGGCCACTACCTACTGTCTCAGCCAAATACCTAGGTATTTGAAGATAATCTGTGCTAAGTAGCAGTTGTATCACAATGTCTATACATGAAGAAGATAAATAAATTTGGATTTTTAATGCCTATTTTGGCAGCAGTCTTGAAGCTATCTTTAAAGGAGACAAGAGAAATGTGAAAAAGACAGGAAGCATTCAGGGGAGATCTAAGGAAACTGTAATAAATATTGGTGGAATATTTCTTCTCCACACACTTACCTGCCAAAACTTTTATTAGTCTGGTTAATTAATGCTTAAACAGTTCAGTTTACCCCCCCCCCAGCTGTAGTCTTATTTTCATAATCTCTAGCCAGAGAGAAGCATCAAAATATAATTCTGAACCCATTATTAAGCTATTACATAATCCTGGTCTCTCTCAAATGATCATATACTGCTTTTTCGTGAGAATATTTTTAAAATACGGACAGCCCTGATGTAAGTAACCTGCTGTGAATACAGGTGCTTTAATCTGGAAAGTAAAGGACAAGTTTAATCCTTTATTAAAGCATCCATACATAATCAATTCTACACAGGTCACTCTGAAAGTAATGCCTCCTATTTATTTCCATGGAAACTATAATAGATGCAAAGAGCACAGTAGCACTATTTTATATAGCAAATTTTCAGCTACAAAATATTGTTTTTCATCATAGTCACCACTATTAGCTTGATCATGATGCTCTTCATTTAATTGTGTGGCACCTGTACATGGCCATCCAGAACTTGGTTTGCCTTTCACATTACTGTCAGCACTGTTGAAATGCACCATCCATCACCTCACTGTGCTCTCATTGGTTGATTGGTTTCCAGAAACATTCAACAAGTATCGACGAATGTCTATGGGAGCCATTTTTTTACTCTTAATTGTCAGACACCATTCTGTCAGACTACTTCTCTGCTGCCATCTGCCAGAGCAATTTTAGCAGAATATTGGTGGGAAAGTTTATACTCTACTGCCTTACCATCAATATCCATCTCTGATGCAGTGGGCCAACACAATAAAATAGGAGGCTTTCACTTTGGAGCAGTCCTTGTATAAAGATAATAAGCTCTACTGTTTCGTTTACTCACCCCACTGACCTGCATTCCCCAGTTTCTCTCAAGTGGTTCTATGAAGGCTCTGCCTTTCTGGATGCAGTTGCAACGTGAAGCAGATGAGAATACTCCCTGGACTTCCTCTTCTCTCTTCCCATGAACAGTTAATCAAGAAGTCCAACTTCTACAGCAAAAAAAATGTGATCAGAAAGATATAATTGTTCCATCCTTGTAGTCCTTCCTCGCTTTTCAAGGAGAGATAATCAGTCTATGGGGAAAGTAACTACCCTAAATTGCAAAGGCAGAGTTGTTTTAAAATGAGAATTTACACTTCAATCTTTTAATATCAGAATTTGAAGATTTAGAATTAATTGTTGCTCAATTTGAGAAAACACAAAGAGTTTTACATTTCAGGAAGTGAAGAACTTTCCACCTTAACTTAAACCAACTCTTCTAAGGTGCTGGAAGAAACACCACCTATAGGCCACTCTCTCTAGGCAGCTGCAAATTCTTTGGGGTGAATTGGTGCATTACACAAGCAGCAAGGAGCAGGAAAAGTTTAAATTTGCTGTCCCTTTAGCTGTGAAAAAATGAATGAAGGATTACCAAAAAAGTTTTCCAGCACACTATTCGTGCTGGCCTTAAGCATATCCTTTGGGTCTAATCACCAATAAATCTTAGTCTAATGAGATTATTGAAGCTTTCTGTCAGTATTTCCACTGAGACTCAGTTATGCAATTAACTTTTGGTGTAAAAAATTAGGAAAAAAAAAAGTTTTCTTTCAAAAAATAAAAATTTCATCTGTGAAAGCTGTTGCAGATTTTTATGAATTTAAATTAAAGTTATGTGTTTTTTTTTTCATCTGAAATGAAAGTTCAAGTTTCTGTTTATAACAAAAAAAAGGAACAGATGCTTTAGTCATGAGTTGTAAATGACAACCAACAAGATAGATACAAACTCAAACTAGGAGAAAAACAAAACCTGAAAATATTATAAACTAAGTTATTAATTAAGGAACGTGATTCATCATTTCATCCATTTAGTTCATTTATCTAATTATTTGGATTTAAGGTATATATTAGTTGCTCCTAAGGTAAATATATTATACCAGAATCTCAAACTATATTCTCTGCAGGGTCAGTGCTCTGCAAAGACGAGGCAATGTCTTTTGCTTTATTGATTTAAGTCATTTAAGGTACCTTTCAAATGAAACAAGTTCAGTTTCTTGACTCCAAAAATAGCTGAGTATAAAGTAAGATTGATCTCCTTGCTTTAATGTATGTTACTGATCTTGGCTTCACCTGATGAGATGAGAACATACAAAAAAAAAAAAGAAATCCACTAAGTACTCAGAATTCAGCAAGATTAAGTTCTTTATTTCTTGCATATCATGCACAATTTAGAACAGTTGTTCTCAATTTCCAGCCAGTGATCTGCAAAGAACACACCAGACATATGGTGTGGTTTCCTTTCCTTCTAACCATTAAATCACATTAAATGGCAGTAAGGAATAGAGAAAATACATTGCAAATATTATTTTTTGATAAAAACTCATACTGATGTTGTCATAAGGTTGTTTAATTTGAGAAGGATATAGTCTGCATGTCACATTGCATTTTAAGAATGATCTAATCCGCTGCAATATTGTCAAAATTTGTCAAAATTTGATATATATTATGCATTGTGCCACCAAAAAGCTTTAAGGTATTCATATATCAGTGAGATCAGATGAGAACTGCATATGTATTATAACTCCCACTGACTTTACATAGACTTTGACATTCACAAAGAATGAAAAGTGGCTAGCTGGCATGCAGGAGGATGTTCAAAGTATCTTCAAAATGGAAGAATTGTGTCATGGCAACATTACTGTATACTACTGCTTTTTTTTTTTTTTTTTTTTTTTTCTGTAGATGCCTTCACAAAGACTCGTTTCTTTAAAACTGTTTGAGTTAGAAAGAATAAGCACAGGATTTCTGTGTTAGAACAATAGACAATATACAACACTTTTTAAAATAAGAATTAAAAATGACAAATCTTTATCTGGAGTCAACCTAACTTCATTATAAATAGTTTAGCTTTATGAGAAAATAATCCATCCACTTTAATAACTAGACTATTAAATAGAATATCACTCATCGCTTATTGGTTCTGTGTACTGTGCACAACACCGTGAGAGTGTGACTGAGCACAGAGAGGTGTTGTGTCAGCATCTTTGGTTTAACTCATTTCTATTTGGCTGAGCATGTCTTAGCACAGCTTTTGTTATAATCAGCTTGTGATTGAGGAAATGTAATCAGAAGCTTTTTTGAAGTGGAATTTATGGCATAATCAGTTTGAGATTTAAAGTGTTACCTAGAACAAAAAACCCTTACTTAGTGCTAGGAACACTGTATCAGACTTTAAGCTTTTGCTAGACTCTCCTCTTAGGCACCAAAACCCCATTTTTTAAATGCTGATCTATTATTCAACACATAGTACATTACCTTCTTAAATTTTCAATGGCTACAACTGCCTGACAAATGTGGTTCACATCTCCTCCCTTTTCATTTAGGTGTCCTACAAAACTCCTCCCTTTCTACTAGTCTGAACTCACCTCCTATTGCTTTTTCCCACTGTCGTGCCTTTGAGGTCAAGCTATTTTCCTCTACTGACTCAAATGCCTTGTCTCCGCATACACCTCATCGAGCCCTTATAACCACTGTTTTCTTCTGACTGTTTAGACAGTAACTTAAAACTACAGCTTCCATTTTACCCATAGGAACTGGGTTAGACCAACATGAGGTATTTCTATGCTATATAATTGTGATGTGGATTCTGGAATGAGCTGAATTCCTCTGTACAACTAGCCTGAAGGAGGCTTCTCATTAGTGCTGTTGAAATATACTATAATAGACAAATCACCTGGGAGATCATTCCTATAAATCATATGAAATTGATTTATATGATATTACAGTTCTGTAGAATGCTCTTGTGTGTCTATTTTTGTTTGTTTTGAGAGCTGGTATCATTGCAATTAAAATATCAATAAAAGAGACTTTTACCACACATTATTTCTGTAAACTGAAGAACAGGGCTCTGGGAGCCTTGCTTTTCAGTGCACCACTCAAAGTAGTTTTCTACACTTAAAAATAAATACCTCTGTGTTTTACAACTTCAAGTACAATTCATTTCTGCAAATGATATGGAGAAATTGTTCTCAGTTGATCATAGGGTTTTTGAAGGCCTGAGCATTAATATATGTTTAGCAGTGCCTTAAAAACACAAGCAAGTTTTAGGTGGACTGTAAGAATGCTAAACAGCTTTGAAAGTGCACGATGCATTTTCCAGCCATTTAAGCAGTGTAACCTTTTGGAGAATAATAATGACCAGAATAATCCATTATGTCAAAATATCTCTTAAAACCCTTTTGAATCTCTCATGCTACATTCTAACTTAATTTGCACTAATAACTCCCTGAAGAACTCTACTTGAATCAGCAGGTTTATTTTGAATTTGTGCCAGAAGAAATGAGAAAATATTTGGAAATGAACTGGAGGCATCATATATTTTTTCAGGTTTCGGGATATAAATTAATCTGTTTGACTGTAAATTGAAAATTTTCCTTTTTTGTTGTTGTTGTTGTTATACATAGATGAGTTGCAAATGATGTTCTCTGGTAAAATGCCCCCAAATTTTAATGGTTGTTTTAATATGGTTATTGTTAAACAGAGCTAAAATTTTTAATGTAAAAAATGTGCACACATTATTTTTCTATAATGGCAGTTGATCACTTTGTATTACAGAAAGAGAGGAATATTCACAGGCACTGTGACTGTACAGTGTACCCATACATCACTGCCTGTTTCCTCCATTCAGATGATTTCTGCAGCAGTAACGGGATGACAGGAAGGAAGAAAACATTAGATACCACATTTTTCTGAATATTGCTCCTAACAATCCTGTGGCTTTCTGGACTCCATATGATAGCAATCATTGCCTTGAAAGAGGCTTATTCTGAGCCATAATTGTATCAGGACCTGTTTTAAAACCAGAAAGTATAGAAAATGATTTAAGTGTACAGAGACATGAAATAGAAAATACCCTGGAGTAATTAGTCACTCAGCAAAACATGCCTGTAACTCAGAGCAGCATTTTGTCTTGAATGAATGCAGAGTGGAAAGTGTTGTCAGGAGCTGCTTAAGAGACCTGACCTTAATATTCTCAAAATTAAAAATCTACACCTGCCAATGAAGACATATGAATACTAGGGCAAGTCATAACTATGGGCAAACTTCCATGGCTGGCTGCAGTAGCCCTGAGTAGCACAATTAAAACCCTTCGGCCAGAAGCAAACTAGCTGTGGCAGAGAGGCCATTCAGCCTTCTTGCAGAAAGAATATTAAATCAGATGCACCTCTTTGCTAACATGACTGTACAACTTCTGAACAAGAGGTGGTTTTTTTGTTGTTATGTTTGAAATTTTTTACACTTGATTTGTTGAGTGCGTAGGCAGATAAACTTTACTCTGCCTGGACATGTCCCTGCAGAATTACTGAAAAGAGGTTAAAAAACTGTGGGAAAAAAAAAAAGGATGTGATCACTGAACTTGAGCCTGAATTATAATCACATGCAGAAAAGGGTGAATAAATGTTTTGTAGGCAAATTCAGTATTGTCATTCTCTAACTTTTTGGAAGGGATGATGTCACAACATAGACAGTGTTATTTTAATATCTTGTGTGTGTATATAATCCATCTGATACACCTATATAGTTCTTTTTATCTTGCTAATTTTCTAATCCTTTAAAATTTCCTATTACATTCATGGCTTTGTTATGGATTTGAAGCAATGTTGTGAAGAATACCAGTACTTAAGAGTTACATTAAAAAACTTGCTTTCATTTGTCATTAAGTGAGAGTTGTCTGTCAGTAACAGTGATTGCACTTTGACTGTTGACCTTGGGGACTAAAGAGGATGACCTTTCAGAGCTGACCAACCGTGAATAGTTCATGTCCATTTTCACTCCTTTAAAAATATATATATATTTTTTTTTCATATATATATACTGAATATATATATATATGTTCTGGATACACTTCCAGAACTTATCATTAATTAGTTCAAACTTTGCTGTGTCAGTTATTGTTCCAAGGTAATGACATTACTGAAACTGAAGATGTAACTCTGGATGATGTCACATTATATCTCTATACTATACATCTATAGTATTTGCATTGTTGCTTTCTACACATTTAATGCATTCTATTTCAATTTACATTTATTTATATTTACAAAGTAATATAAACAACTGTACACAGAAATTTTTCATGGTGTTTAAAACCATGTTTTAAGCAGTGATGCTTTTTAAAGCTCCATAAATCCCTTGTTGTACACCCCTTTGAACTGACAACGTGAATTTTCAAATCTCCTTTTAATTCAAATTCAATTCAAATTGAAGAACTTCATATCTTGTTGTATGCTTTCAGAAGTACTGACAAGCTTCTCTTTGCTGTTCAGTTCCACTAGCAAGGGTCACTTGACAATCTTTTGTTCCTATTGTTCAACTCTGTTTCACCTTGTCATTAAATGTGTAAAGTATCAGTCATAGTAAGCAATTCCAGAATATTTATTTTGAATGAAAGTGCTCTTGTGGTAGTTCCTAATGTATGCTTGGTATTTATGAAACACTCAAAAAAAGTCCTAACAATATTGTTCTTTATGAAAAGGACCAACATTGTGGCAACATCTGTCCAAGAATGTGAAAAATTAACACAGAGGTATAAAACAAAACTGGAAGAAATTGAAGGCAAAATGTCACTTGACAGTAGTGACCTACAGTGACCCTCTGCAGGTAGGCCTGCTGAGATTTTAAAACAATGATAACTCATGTAAAGCTGAGTCTATAACCAATGTATTAAAAAGTAGTGAGTAGACAAAGAAAGAGAATTGAATATCTTAAGGATTTAGCAGCATTAGCTGCCTTTGTGTAGCATTGCTTATGTTTATTAAAGATGAGGAAAAGAGCTAAATTGGCTGCAAACTTACCTCTTGTTATTTGATTATTTCTAATTTAACATCTCCCATTATACATTATACGGTCTCCCATTATAGTGAAGTCTTCTGGGTCTTTATCTTTGTTCTTGCATGACTGTGTTATCAGTGGTAAATCTGCAGCAGTAGAGAGGAGTGGAAGGAGGAGCTGAACCTATGACATTTAATGAGCAACATGAGACACATCCATCACAATGCATGATTTTTAGAATATCTGACGACATTATTCTAAAAATTATTATTTGGAAATATATGAAATATATTCTGTATAGTCTTCTGCAAATTGAGCTGTTTTCTTAAAATATTTAATTTGGGGGGAAAAAAAGTGTGGCGTATTTTAATCTTTTTAAAAAATTATTTAATTTTAAAATTATGCTATTAATGTTTTTTAACTGATTTTTAAAACACTAACATTAATTTTGTATACTTACTGTGAATATACAAGGAACATATCAGGAACAGCAGAGAACACAGTTCTAGGACAGAAAGAAGTTACAGGTTAACCCGGAAAATCATGAGGAAGTGAAAAAAAGACTCAGCATACTGAACTAAGTAAATATATTTTCAGTGCTTGTCAGGCTGGGCCTGTCAGAATGAGTTTGCTTCAGCAAGAAAATATACTACACGAAAGGTCAGGTCATAGACAATTCAGCTTAAGAATGAGTAACAAGTGAACCTAAACAGCCATCAGATCAGGGAAAAGGTTATCAGTCAAAGTATGAGAGTACACCATTGGCTTAGAATGAAACTCTTTAATAAATGACTTTTCCATTCTAAATGTTTTCTTAATTGTGCAGCAGTAATTTGTCACAGGGATGTTAAGACTGGAAAATATGACAACAGCAATTGAAAAGTACATGGAAGAATGAGAAAAGGGCATGACAAACTTTTTCAAAGGGACATTCTTTCCTTCCTTAACAGTAGAGAAGAATAAGGCCTCATATTTAACCCATTAAATGAATACATTAAATTTGGCAAAATATCTACGAACATTAACTCATTTCTAAGTCTGAAAGGTGGTAAAGATAGTCAAATTAACTTCAGTTCTGACACAGTACTTCCTATGAATTTTTAGCCATATGTCTTCTAGATTAAGTGATTTCAGTAATACTCTCCATTGGCTCAGAGGAAAACAAAGGTCTAGGTCCTGTTCAGCTAAATTCAGGCAATTGACCTATAAATACCTATAAACTGTAGTCATTATACGCTTTTAGAAGACAACGGAGAATGAGGGGTCTTGTAAGTTTTGAAGTAGCTTGAGTCAGTTTATATGAGTATTCTGCACCTAAGCAACTTCTCTGAGATTTGTAGGATATGTCCTTTATAAATGCTAAAAACTTAAGCAATAAAGTAATGGTATCCCTACATTGCAGGTGAGGAATTCAGTAAAAAAGATCAAAGACTCAGGAGAGCATCTCCTCTCTTCTTCCAAGGCTTTCAGTTCCTTGCTCTTGTCAACCAAAACAGAAGAAAAAGTTGGCTGCATTAACCTGTGATGGCCCCACCTTGTTTTTAAGCACAACATCGACCTTTAAGCTGAGGAAAAAAACTGCAATATCAACTTTCTTACAGTATTGGCAACCTTGCTTCAAATCTTCTGTTTGTAATGGATTATTTTTATTATATCACAAGAGCTTTAGCCATAATTCTTCCCATTCTGTTTCTACTTTTAAAATAAGCTATACAGATGTTGCTGATATGAATGAAAAGCATTTACTAGTAAAAGCTATTATTTAATCAGTGGTAATATAAAAATCATTCTATCTTCACACATTCTATAGAAGTAGCTGAAGTAAATTACAGATCATACTTTACCGGAAATTAGTTATAATCCTTATTTATATTTATATGAATTTTAAAAGAATTGAACTTCTATCTTAAATTATTTTATTTGCCAATAAATGATTAATCTGAATGAATTTCATATCCATACATAATCAAGAGAACTGGGCTTCTGGGACTATTCTGGGAGGATGTTTCCAGTAGCATACACGTTTCTGACAACAAAAATTTTTAAGTAGATACTCTTTCAGGTAATTTTATTTTATTTTGAGAACAACATATTTGTACAAGCTTTCTGTTTATAGAGGCACATAGTATATATCAGTTCCTCTGGCTGTAGGCAATTCTGAAGGAAAAAAAAATTTAATGTAATTCCAACCTTGCTGAGAAAGTAGACTTTTCCAGCTAGTTGTAAAACTTGAGAAGCACCATCTAACCATGTTTGAATGACATATATTTTTTTTTTTTCTAAAGAGAGAGACACAAAAAAATACTTGCAAGAAAAGGAGTCTTGAAATGGTCTTGCCCTGTAATTCAGGAAAATTCCTTTATCTTTCACTAAAGAAGAATTATGGTAATCTTCATTAAATACTAAAAACATTCCATTAAGAATCCTGCATCTACCATGAATAGCTTTGCTAGGACTAATTTGTATATCATGGGAACGAAGATGTGCAAGCTGACACTTCAAAGTGCTTTGTGCTGAAGTTGTGTGAACTGGAAATCTTTCCTCATTGCTGGTTGGAAGCTCCTGATCCTTGTTAAGATATTACTACCTACTGTAATCACAATAATGACAGCTCTGCTGTGCTGGAGTTCAGCTGGAATGAAACAAACAAACAATCAACAACAAGAAAAAGAAATAAAAAATAAAAATAAAAAACATGTTGATTATTTCCAAAATAGCAAGACATTTATTTACAGATTCCTGGGACACTGTACTGTGTATCAATCAAGTTCCCACTCAAGATTTCTGAAAGAAAGACAGCACTGAAATGGAATTCTGATAAAAGCTTTCAGTCTCTTTTTATTTTGCTGGTTACTTTCTTGAGCAATTGTTATGTGAAAAGAAAATTCTGCCTCTTTTTTAGATAAAAAAATACACTATTTACTTCAATTATTTTTCAATATAGCAGATCTATAGTTTTCTTGGTATGAATTGCTGTGAGGAAATTAAAATTTCTGGACTTTGGTTTGTGAAATATTGAAAGCTCTTTTATGTTTTTCTCCTTGAACATAACTTATATACTCTTAATGTCTGTAGTTTCAATTTCTTATTTAAGAAGATACAATCATTGGGTCCAAATGTCCAGATATCTGTCCATGCAGAACTTTGAATATGAAAAAGTCTTAAATTCCCAAGGAGAATTAACAGTGTGCTAAATGACCAGTGCATAACATCACTTTATGTTAAACCTGGAGTATAAAATTAGCAGTAGATACATGTATACAAGACAGACTTGGCTCTTCTTGTGCTTTCAAACACAGAATATTCATCCACAAAATCACAGAATCACAGAATCGTAGGGGTTGGAAGGGACCTCCAGAGATCATCGAGTCCAACCCCCTGCCAAAGCAGGATCCCTACACCAGGTCATACAGGTAGGCGTCCAGGCGGGTCTTGAATATCTCCAGAGAAGGAGATTCCACAACCTCCCTGGGCAGCCCGTTCCAGTGCTCCGTCACCCTTACCATAAAGAAGTTCTTGCGCACATTGGTGCAGAACTTCCTATTCTCCAGCTTCTGGCCATTTCCCCTTGTCCTGTCTCCGCACACTGCTGAAAACAGTCTGGCCTCGCCACTTTGCCCCCCACACGTTAGATATTTATAGACCTGGATCAGGTCCCCTCTCAGTCTTCTCTTCTCAAGGCTAAACAGACCCAGATCACTTAGCCTTTCTTCATAGGGGAGATGCTCCAGGCCCTTCACCATCTTTGTGGCTCTCCTCTGGACTCTTTCCAAGAGATCCCTGTCTTTTTTGTACTGAGGAGCCCAGAAATGGACACAGTACTCCAGATGAGGCCTTACCAGGTCAGAGTAGAGGGGAAGGATCACCTCCCTCGACCTGCTGGTCACACTCTTTTTAATGCACCCCAGAATGCCATTGGCCTTTTTGGCCACAAGGGCACACTGCTGGCTCATGGCCAACCTATCGTCCACCAGGACACCCAGGTCCCTCTCCGCAGAGCTCCTCTCCAGCAGGTCATCCCCCAACCTGTACCGCAATTATTTGCAATTATTCCTCCCTAGATGCAAGACTCTACACTTGCTTTTGTTAAACCTCATCTGGTTTCTTACTGCCCAGCTCTCCAGCCTGTCCAGGTCTCGCTGAATGGCAGCACAGCCTTCAGGTGTGTCAGCAAATCCTCCCAACTTCGTATCATCAGCAAACTTGCTAAGGGTGGCCACTATCCCCTCATCAAGGGGATAAAAGCCAAATACGGCTGATGATTGAACCATGGAAGAACCCACATTCTGCAGGCACTCATGTTTCTTGCTTTTCTGAAGTATATACATTCAAAATTTATCAGCACATGCACACATAATTCAGATATCATTTCAGAACTATGCGTAAAGCATTGCCTACAGCAGGTGCTGGTAATTAAGTACTGCTTTTTTTTCCCAATTAATGTCTTAACTCATAGTTGTTTGCTTTCATTCTAATGAAATGAAATGTAATGAAAACATTATTTCATCCAAACTAGAATACCGTCAAGAGAAGGAATGCACTCAATGCACCCTATGACACTGCATAGTCAGTCTGTTGTTTGGATTGTCTCCTAAGGTAAAAATATGTTCAAATCAATGCAAGAAATAACTGAATTGCTTCTCCCCCAAGGAAGATATGTTGATTATAAAGTGTTTGACTAAAAGGAGTTGATTTTTTTTCCAGTATTTTAGGCCATTTATTGAGAGGAAAAAAAGGAGAGGATTTAAGAGTATGAATCCTGATTAGAAAGAGGCGTGATGAGGGAACAGGCAGGCATTGGCTAGCATGCACAGCCTGACACCGGCCCTTGATGCAGGGGAGTACCAACCTCATAAAGGCTGACTACACTCAGCTGTGAAAACTGTTCACAGGCTGCTGTTGCAACACCAGTGACAACAACCACTTGTGTCATGTATTGTGCTCAAGGACAGCAGACTGGTTTGCAACAGCAATTATCCTTAATTTTATGCAAGGGAAGCTGAAGTTTGGATGGTTGGATGCCCAGGTCCATACAGCTGACCATTGCAGAACTGAGACTAAAATCTGAATCTCGTGTACAGATACTGGGTTCTGATTTCTGATGTTTAAACAAACAGTCCTATTTCTGTCTGAGCTTATACAACATACTCGTGGAAATCACAGAAACATAGCATTGTAGGGATTGGAAGCAATCGCTAGAGATCAGCAAGTCCAACCACCTGCTGAAGCAAGTTCCTTACAGTTGATCACACAAGAAAGTATCCAGACAGGCCTTGAATATCTCCACAGAAGGAAACTCCATAAGCTCGCTGGGCAGCCTGTCCCAGTGCTCTGCCACTCTGACAGTAAAGAAGTTCTTCTATGTGTTAGTATGAATATTTCTGTGTTCCAGATTCTACCCACGACCCATTGTTCTATCACTGCACAACACTGAAAAGAGTCCACCCACACTGACCTGAGTACTGCACTTTAGATATTTAGAAACAGTGATGATATGCCCTCTCAGCCTTCTTTTCTCCAAACTGAAGAATCCCAGGTCTCTCAGCCTTTCCTCATATGGGAGATGCACCAGGCCTCTATCAACTTTGTGGCGCTCCACTGGACTTTCTCAAGATGATCCCTGTCTTTTTTAAAGGACAGAGCTTCTTTCCTTCACAGTATGATAGTATAGAAGGTCTACGTTTATTTATATCTCTGATCTTTGGCTGTAATATCTGTAGGCTGACTAAAGACTCTGGTAAGGACAGCTCAGATCTGCCAACTCCATGTGAAATTAAATAAGTTGCAGGGACACTGTCTAAGCAAATCGGTTCAGGCAGTGTTGTCTAGAGAAATGCTCAACCAACTTACAACCTGTTAGGTTTTTTGAAGGATGAGCACTCATCTTTCATGCTAAAATTCATCTTCTTGATGTACAGACATTAAAAAAAAAAAAAAAAAAAAAAAAACAGTGATAACACCATACAGTCCTCCATGATGAAGGGACCTGTAGCAATGAATCTGAAGGTATTTTGTATCGGAATCTGTGTGTTGCCATAAATGAGATCTAGACTGTCTGAAATTAGTAGGCCATCCCTTCAGGCCTTGTTGAGGATTGTTTAACACCATGGTTGCTAAGCTAGTTTGCAGGGACTGTGATTCATGAACAAATCTGTTCCCATAACTGGCTGAAGTGCTACAGGGGATGGAGAAAAAAGGGAAGAGAGTCCCTGGGCATGCCTGTCCCTCTTTGTTTCCCTCATGTATGACTGGCTGTTTTGACACAAGGGTGATGTTCAGGGGTGAAGAGGGATGCATACTCCCTACCATCTTTTGTTTCCCTGTGCCCAGTAGGACTGTTATTGAGATATCCTCCAAAACAGCTTAACTAGAAATATTCAAGGCCAGGCTGGTTGTACAACTTAGTCTAGTAGAAGGCATTCCTGCTGATGTTAGAGAGTTGGAACTAGAGAATCTTTAAGGTCCCTTCAAGCCAAACTATTCTATGATTCTGTGATATTCTGTCAGCCAGTCATACAGACAGGAAAATGAAGGATTTATGCTGTTCATGTTTGCTATTGGACAGCTAAGGTAATCCTCTACTTATCATGTTGCCTTCTGAAATATGAGCACCTTCTGTTTTTTGTAGGGGCAATCCAGGCCTACACTGTGCAGTATGGGATCTAGTGAGGTGCAGATCTGTGGATGATCTAGGGGTGCTGCTGTACTCTTCCTGGAGACACCCTGGATTGTTCACAGCTTCCTCTACCTTAAACGGAGTTTACCGTGCTCAGAAAGAAATGCCATGGCTGTCTGAGGGCATACTGTTCTTTGAGAGTAGCAATACCTAACAGTTAGTCCCAATTTTTTCCTTTCCCAAATAAAATATTTCTGTGCAATATGCTTTTCCCGAGTTCCTAAATTTCTTATAGTCTGCCAATTTCTGATGGGCAAAGGGAACACTGACCTCTCCATAGAGCTCTCTCTGACCCTGACATAACCTTCTGAACTCTGTTATGACTGAGATATGCCTGAGGCTTTCTCTTTTTCTTCCTGAATAGGACCAGTCTTTGTTGCCCTATTGGCCTGTGCTTGAATGAATCTTTTGGGTGAATGACGTATTCCTTGACATTATACATGTTGCCTCCATAGAGAAGAATATTAAAATGACCTAGCCTTATTATCCACGTGATAGTCATTGATAAAACCCCTGTATTTACTAAATTTTATCACAGCATGATGCATGACAGCCCACATTTATAATAAGCTATATGTTGGCTTTTAGAAAATGCTCTCTCTTTCTAATAGCAGAGTTGTATAGGGAAATATGTGAGTCTCTTTCTGCAATTCTAGCTGCCAAAACTGGATAGTAGAACAAAGCAAAGGATACTTGAGTATTGTTGGAACAAAGAACTTGAGTATTGTTGGAAATAAAAAATCTAGCTAGAAAGAAGGACAAATAAACTGTATTTTACACATCTTAGTGTTTAAAATCAAACTACTGTGTGTTGTACATTGTCACACACACAAAAATCTGACCTTCCTTCAAAAAGTAGTAGTTTGTTTCATGGGGTGAATACTGTAGACTCTTTTACTGGCATGGTACAGATATATCTAGCAGTCTTAATAATAATACTAATGTAAAAATGGAGAACATGTATAGCTTTCCATTCTTATAAAAAGGACTACTATAAAAAGAAATATTGTCTTGCTGACAACAGAATGGCTCAGTAGGATATTTTAAATTATTGCATCTTACATAAAAACTTTCCTATTTGAGCTAAACAGCACAATTTACTCAGGATTACACGTTTTCTCATAACAGAGAAAAATATGCATAACATATTGCACTGAGTTGAATCAAAAGATAGCTGTTTTTTCTTCGGACAGATCTGTGGCTATTGGAATATATTCATACAAAAGACACAGAAAGCGAAGTGCCATGACTGACAAGGCCTTTTCATACCTGTTGAAGAAGTGCAGAGTTCTCAGTATGAATAGGATATAGTCAGTCTCATTCTTTTACCTGCCTTTGAGAAATGCCAGACTACGTGGCTTCCTTTTAAAAGGGAGAAGATAACATTCTGAGGTTAATTTTTTCTCATAATGAACTGAAAGTCTGACTCCATATCATAATATTAGTCATTACCAGCAGTCAATTTATCCATAAAGTGTGTGTTGTAACTCTAGATTAACTGCATAATTATGTAACCAGAGTACCATAATATAACAGCACGCATATTATGAGGTTTAGAACATAAATAATTCCTGACAAAATTCTCCTAAAAATGTTTCCTACCACATTCAGACAAAATGAACTAAATTGTTAATGAAAAATTAGGTATTGTAAATAATTCTATGCAAAATAATTATTTCTGTATGACTTCTAGGAATGCTTATACACTTAAACATTAATGCTTATTTTAGAGTCAAACAAAAGGGTGAGTGTCATGTTCAGTGGCATAAGTAGAGCCATGGAGTTGTGAGGTCAATTAGAAGTTGATATGCAGCCTGGTATTTCTGTATGACTCTTTTGTTTTTACTTACAATGGCTATTTACTGTTGGCCTATCAGTAAAGTCCTCTTGGATTATTTGAACAAACTCCTAAGAATTTTAAATAATTATTTAGTAGCAGTGTGAATTTACCCAGGATGTCAGTTTCCTACCTAACAAAATAATCAATTGGTAGCACGATAGAGCAGCACTTAAATTATAGGAGAACTCATCTACCATCACCAAATAGAGAAAGGCTTTATAAAAATGAAAGCAACAAAAATGACTTAGTATCTGAAAACTGTAAAGAACCTAAATGGCTCAATCTGTTTAAATCTTTTAAATACTATGAAGTTGCGATTTGTTTTTAGAATTTAAATGCTCTAGCTGTAAAAAAAAATGGAATGGAAAAGACTTTTTCCCCTCTTAAATGCAACCCTTTGTCTTTCCTTTCCTTATACCATGCTTTGTCTCAACCTCTGTTCTTCAGCTATTTCATGTCTGTCAGTCATCTTGCTGAACTATCCAGTGTATTTGCTGTATTTTTCTACTTTCATCTTCCTCACCTTAGCTTTCTAGAGCAGTTTGTCTCAGTGGCCCTCCCACATCTCAGCTCTTTGACAAACTTGTCTCTCTACTTCTTACCTCACCTGTTTTTCATATAGCAGTGTCTAATTTTATATTAATAAGTCTCCAAGTGTATCTATTTATCTCTCTCCTTTTTGTTCAAAAGTTGTTCACTTTCATTTTTTTCGGTTGCTTTCCAGTTCTCAATCTCAACACCTTTAGTAATGTATTTCTTCTGCTGGTGAAAAATAATTTTCAGTCCTTATATGGTAGTTTCTGTCAGTTTACCAGAATACCAGTGGCTCAATATTCCTGCTGTCAGTTCCCATGCTTTGGTTTTGATGGTGACTAGATATTTTCTGTACTTTTTATCCTCCTCATCTCTCAGCTCTGGGTCATGTATTTTCAGTCATTTTGGAGAGATGGTGTAAATATTGACTTGTCATGTAGAAGCCCCAAGGTGGTGGAATATGTTGAACTGCTCTTTGATAATGGAAAATGAACTTTCTGATCAGCGTTAACAACATTGTGGGAAAGGGAATATGCCATATAAGTATGGGGATTTTATCTTTTAAAATGAAGGTCTTCTGAGAATATTCAAACTCAAGGTCCTTTAGCTCAATAAAATTTAGGAGAACAAGAAAAAGAGTTACAGGTTGAGAAAGCTTTTGAAGATGAGGAATGAAACCATATTGTCTTTTCCATTTGTCAGATCAGATTATAAGTGAGACTTTCATGTTGAATTTATGCCGAAATTTAGCCAGATGCTAAAAACTCATAATGGACCACTTGCTTAGGGTCCGAACTGTAGTTCAGTCACATTCACTTTCACAATCAGGCCACGTGAAAATGGATAAAAGGCTTTCACAGGTCTTTTCCTTCTGAGAGAGAGTATCCTCAGTTTTGAGAAAATTCTTCTCTATTTACTTCTGTTAAAGTAGATGAATAGGTAACAGGCTGTCTCAAAGTTGCAAGTTCATTTTCAGCTAAATATTAATACAATTATTTTTTGCCCTTTTAATGTTTATTTTTTGGTGGGTTTTGTTGTTCTTATTGGTTGATTTTATTTCTTTAATCCATTGCTATGTACAAGCCATATCCTCCTCTAACTTGGCACTGTATCAAAACCACTTTCTTCTCAACATCTTAATGGCTGTGTCAGTTTGTCAGTTTCCTGTAATTGTTCCACCAGTATAGGATTTCCTCTATCCCCTCCTACTAGCTCAGGCATTGTGCTTCTGGTTTATGCTTTAAAATGCCCTGGACATGAAACACAGACAAAAAGTTCACTACATATTGAATAGAGATCTTACAAACCAATGAGAATAGCAGAGACCTAAACTGTTGATGCACTTACCTGGTTTGTTCAGGATCTGCAAGCAATTCTTGCCTTTAAACAGTTATTCTATGATGACGTCTCAGGAAAAGGAAAAGGAAGCATGAGGACATTGATAAGTAACTAACTGCAAATATGATAGTGATGTAACTAGAGAAACTCATTATACTATGGTAATTTCCATTATTATTTAGTATTAAATGACATTTTTCAAACATGAATTAACCCTCACAGCATTCAAATTAGCTATCATGGTAAAAATTGAGTTTCTTCTTCACTATAAAGTGGAGAAAATGTAAGAACTAAGTCACTCATAGAGTGCATGTCTGTGGTCTTCTTACTTCCGATCCAGAAACACTGACTCAAAAGAAAAAGGGGCTTGATAAAAGTCTACAAAGTGTGTACAGTAGAATAGAAATTCTTCAGGTCCTAAACTACATTCTGATCTCTATATGTGGCTGCCTTTCTTGAGTATTCCAAAGCAGATTTACAGAGGTATACTACTTAGCACTTTCTGAGTGGTCTGCTTTGCTGAGGATGACTAGAAGGAAAGGGGAAAAAGGCGCTACCTTCCAGAATCTTCATATGTTCCACCAATTTTTTTAGAATTCTGTACTCACATGTCACTTAGTGCAGACACTTAAGAAGAGTGCTTTCAATTCCAAACCTCTACTAAAATGACCAGAAGAGTCCCAAAGTCTGAAGTGCTTAAACTTTTCTTAGTAGTAATAGCCGTGCACACTGAAAGTCTCTGTGATAACATGCTTGTTGACAATACTGAGAGAGTAGGTACACAAGCTTTTGTGAGCCCCATAGATTACAAGCTGTTCAATCTGTCTACATTGCCAAAGTGTGTCAGTTTTCTCTGAGGAGGTCTGTCTGGCAGGTCTTGCACAAGAACTGGAGGTGCAGTGATGCTGCCTCCCCCCCAAAGAGAAGTCAGATGATTAGAAAACTCAAGTGAATTATGGGAGACTTGAACTCACCTCCTTCTTTTGCCTGAGTGGATATAAGTTTACAAGTTCAACCAGAAAGACCTGTGTTCAAGACACCAGGCCAGAATATCCCAGAAAGCAGGAGGAGGTCTTCTCCAGTGTCCTTCACTCAAGTTTTCTTTTCTCACACTAGATAGCAAGTTGAGAGGAAGTTGCAGCAAGATCCCATCAGTCAAATAAACAGCTGACAATAACCTCTAAGAATCTTAAGTTGTTTCTCCAATTACTTTCTTTGTATGGCTTTTTTTTTTACTGATGCTTTTTGCCTATGAATATAAGCACCTCTTCACACACAAGAATTGTAATATCTGGTGAGCTAGGTCTCATTTATGTGTATGGAAACCAATAGAAAACCAATATAATTGGTTATTATTAACTGAAATTAATGTCATTTGCATAAATTTGCCTGGCCACAGAGAACAGCAAAAAATGAAAAAATTAAAAAGACAAGCCAGCTGTTTTTACCTCTGAGAAAACGTAATGATTAATACATGAAGCTATTCAATTTTCTTCAGAGGAAGAAAAAAAACTGACTATGCAATCTGAGCATTGTGTTATATACTACATTATGAGTTTAGCTCTGAATGGGAGATAGAAAGAGACGATGGTTCATTATCTGATGATCTTCCATTGAACACAGAGATAAAATTTTTAAAGGAGAAGGAAACAGCATACTTAACCACCTAAATGGTGAAAGAAACTCATAAACAGAATATTTTACTTGAAAATGTGTAAGTCAAATTTGCCTGGAGGATGAGAAATCAGGTGTGAAATGGGTGCGGCTACAGTTGCAAATTTAATAAGACATGAATTTGTTTTTTCCTTCAGTGTGTAGTATTGACATGCCTGTGGCTGCAGGCACATTAGAGACTGAATGTAATTGAGGTACTGGCAGCAGACAGTAAACTGTAGTATATTAAACATTTCTTCGTAATTAATACACTTGGCTATACATTTTTTCTTTTTAGAAAGTGCTGGTGAATATAATTTAATTGCACTTTTTTTTCTATTACAAATGCCTCCCATACCATCAACATACCGAACATTTTCAGCAGGAAAGTACTGCAACACATTCTGTCACAGTATGCTAGTTTTATCCTAGACTCTCCTGAGTAAGATAAGAATTCTGTTTTCAGTGCAGTGTTTAGTTCTGAAGATTTGATCTCTTGTTTCCTTGGCATGTTTTTAAAAATACATGACGGTTTGAAGTTCCTTTGTAGATATGTCCCACCATCATGACTTCTGATGCTGCTGTGGTGGTACTTAATATTAATCCGCACGAAAAATTCTGGCTGTTACAGCACCAAATGACTGAGTGCCTTGCATAAAAGAAGGACTTAAGAATACATGTACAAAGGGTAGAGATACTGAAACCTGCAATATGACATTTCTACACTGCTGCCAGTTGAAACGGGAAACAGAAACACACACTCACGTTGAGAAGTGGCAACTGTGTTGAAAAGGGCAAATTTCATATTCCACAACTGGTTTTCTTTTGATCAAGCATTTCCTGTTGTATTTCAGGAAATTTTGGTCAGATATCCAGCTGAATTAAACTTTCAGTTCCTAAATTGTCTTGGAAAAAATTAACCGTGCATCCTGCCTCACCTTTCAGTTGTACAAGGGGTGAGCCTCTCTCTTGATCTCTGGATCTTCTGGTTTTTATTTTTACCTTATTATCAAGAACTTCAGCAAAAAATTTTGTATAAGTAATATGTAAAAGGATCTATCTTTCTATCCCTCAAAGAATATTCAGGGATTCTATAAATTAGCGGAATACAATGAACAACAAAGCATTGATCAGAGATCCCCTATAGCACTTTGTATAAAGCCTTTGGTCCGAATATTAGCATTCAAATCTCTGTTCATGAGTATGGATACAGAAGAAATCTCATTTTCAGTACTGTGTTGGAGGGAGGCTAAAGCCTGGAAGGCTTTTGCAGGGTGTCTCAGCAGTCATGGCTAAATTAAAAAATAAATAAATAAAAAATGCCACTCTCCCTGAAGGAGTGAGGGTGAATGACTACAAGGGCCTCTCTTCCACTTTCCCTACTAGCTCATTTAGATAATGCCTTGCTCAGTATTTTGTTTTCCCTAATGCTTACTGACATAGCACTGGGAAGAGAGCTGAGGATGTGTGACCTTCAGCTGCTGATTCTTCACAAAAAAAGGTCAACAAAGTAAGCACTGCAATCAGGAGCTGGACATCCTTTTGGAGAGAGCCTGAACATTGAACTTCAACTTAAAAACTTGCAAGGCCAGTGCAGAGGACAAGACATCTTGTTTCTGTGTTTTGTGTTTATATTCCTTCTGTATAAACAGACTTAATATAGTATTCATTACTCACAGTGGTCAGATCTAGAGACTTTAGGCATGGTAACTGTAATAAAAGATGCCCTTTGACCAACTCTGTTATCAGATGAATGCTGCAACTGTAAAATCAGATGGGCATACTGAAGAAACCACTGTGTACAGGTATCACCTTGGGCAATCATTTACCATAAATATGTGAGATTAAGCAATCATCCGAAAAGCCTTTTGAAAAAGGCAAGTAAAGTCGAGTAACCCTCCGAGCTGAAGATATTCACAATTTTCAGTCATTGTCCATTTAGTCTTCTTTTCACTCCTCTTATGACAGATACTTTCACAGAGTCCCTCTGAGGAAATGAGCTTTAACAGCTGTTCTCCAGTATCATTTTTGCATGAAGACAAATGACTCACTAAGTTCTGTCCCAACAAGGAGACATAAGCTCTGCAATTCCATTTACCTGCACTTATGGCCTTGGATATTCTTTGATAAGGCAGATATCTAGATATTGAAGGCTTGCTATTTGTAAGAAACTACCAACATGAGAAGGGAGGTGACAGAAAATGACTAAACTGAGTGCTCAACTAATGAGCAGATCTCAATGATATCTCAGTAGCTTTAATATCATGACAATAAGTCTTACCACTCATTCTTAGCAAATGAAAATCCCACCTTCCTTCCACTTCAGCATGATCTCTACACAGTGGCAAAAAGTGTGTAAGTAACTTGGGTAGAGGGAAAATGTTACCATGAGTGAAATAAGAGCTAAACATATTTTGCTGTAGGAAATAAATTTTTCACTGCAAAGAACTGTAAAAGAGTCAATAATTAAACCATCACTGAATGACTGAATCACAGGGGGTGATCACAGAAGTTGGAAAGGACCTCTGGGGATGATCAAGTCATAGCCCTCTGCTAAAGCATGTTGCTCTCAGCTATTCTTTATGAAATATCTGATAGGAACAGATGACTTTAGTCCTTTATTCTTCCTGTCCTTTTATTACCTTTATTACCTGTCAAGCAAAACTTATTTCTTTTTGTTCATGATGAAGAAAAGGGTAAATAGCATAGATGATAACAATGACACTAATCACTTAACTAAACTAGAAGTGTCACAATCCATGTTACTGACCTTGCAGTTGCAAGCTTGAAAGCTTCTGACTGCAAGTTCTTCAAAATATGATATTTTGTTTACTATTTATTTGCGCAGCAGACGTAGTTATGATATAATAGGTCCCAATTTCTTTTGGCATCTCTGCTTGCTATTGTAATATAAATCTTAGTTATATTAGCAAACTTTAGGAACAGAAGTCAAGAATCACCCATGAGGGAGGTGATTACTACTCTGCTCTTGTGAGATCCCACTTGGAGTACTGCATCCAGTTCTGAAGTTTCCAACACAAGAAAAACTTGAAGCTTTTGGAGCAGGTCCAGAGAAGGACCATGAAGACGATCAGAAGGCTGGAGCAACTCCCCTATGAGGATAGGATGAGAGAGTGGGGGTTCCTCAGCCTGATAAAGAGAAGGCTCCAGGGGGACCTTATAGAGGCCTTCCAGTACCTGAAAGGGGCCTATGGGAAAGCTGGGGGAAGAGTTTTTATAAGGGCATGTAGAGACAAAACAATAAGAAATGGTTTTAAACTGGAAGAGGGTAGATTTATACTAGATATTAGGAAGAAATTCTTTACTGTGAGGGTGCTGAGACACTGGAACAGATTGCTCAGCAAGGTTATGGATGCCCCTTCCCTGGAGGCATTCGAGGCCAAGCTGGATGAAGCTTTGGGCAACCTGATCTAGTGGGAGGTGTCCTTGCCTATAATGGGGGGGGTTGAACTAGATGATCTTAAAGGTCCCTTCCAACCTAAACCATTCTATGATTTTGGTGTGTATGTGCATGTGTGTGCATGCATTCGCATGCATCCAAGTCCCCCTGATTCTGATTGTCATCTTTGAACTCATTTCCACTGAGGTGCAGTTACCAGAATAGCAAGAACATTAATAATAAGAGCAGTTGAAGGCCATGGCATGGTATAGTAGAGAGTACACAGAGGACTATGTGGGTTAGGTCTGTGTTATGATAATGAATTCTGGGTGCCAAGAGCTTTGATTTCTCCTCACATACCAAGTTTCAGCAAAGCCAGAGTTCTAGGGAACATTAACTCATGCTGGAAATTTCTTGAAATACCTTAGGTAACAGTTCACGTATAAGGCACATTCAAAATAGTAGTTAAGATCTCTGGTCCCTGAAGTGAAATACAAAATAGTATATAGGTCTGGGAATGCACAGGTTTTGGAAATAGGGACATTTAGGGGCAGTACATGGGATTTACATTTTATATATATGTGTGTGTGTTATAAAAGTGTTTATTTTTGCTCTTTAAAGTCACATCTCAATCTAAGTTAAGGCCATCTCCATTTTAAGGCACTACAGTAGGTCTACAGAAACCGTAATGCTGGAAGGATTACTAGAGGAACACACTCATCTGTTGCTTACTCCATCTGTTCAAACAGAAGTGAGCGAACTGTCAGCACACTGACCTGCATATACTGCTTGCAGGTGGCTGCGGAGATAAGATAAACATACCTGCCTAGTTTCCATCCCTTGAGCTCCCCAGTATTTTCTAGATAAAATCATGGTGTGCTGCTGTGGCATAATGGAAGAAGATCATCTTAACATATCTTATTTTATGTTGAAATTTATCTGTGGTTTAGAATTTTTATTGCCATTCTTTTGTGGAACAGTTGAGCTTTCTGCAAAGGTCTGAACACTCTGTTGCTACAAGAGACATTAAGAATTTTCTGACCCTGATAACAAATCACCCAGCCAGTCACAATACATAAAGGTTGATCTCTAAACCTTGAAAGGTGTCCTTCTGAGGCTGAAATATGATTATGTTCTGCAATATATTTATTTATTTATCTATCTATCTATCTATCTATCTATCTATCTATCTATCTATCTATCTAT
>JAPSGF010000006.1:2443184-2480401 GCA_035772895.1 Perdix hodgsoniae | reverse complement strand
TATCTATCTATCTATCTATCTATCTATCTATCTATCTATCTATCTATTTATTTATTTATTTCCAAATAAAGAACCTGAAAATAACAGGGATTTATGCTGGGATCCTGTCAGGATTGTGTTTTGATACACAAAGTGAGAGTTCATTGCCTGCTCTAGAGTTCAGGATGGATTTATATTGGAAATGCAAACCTGGAATAATGCTAGAAGACTGTCGAGTCTGGCAGGAACAAAACCTGGTGCCATGGTGTCTATACTGTGTATTACAATTGATCCCCACGTGGGCTATCCCTCCAGCCTGGCCTAGGCACTGCTTGTCTGAGAAATGGCATAAATCAAAGCAGTCTGGAAGCATGCTAGCAATTAAAATGAAGTGGATGATCATCAGGCCAACACTCAAGCTTGTTTCTTGTCCTTATTTTATTTAGCAGCAGAGAAAGAGGTGAACACCCTAGCATTAGGTTGCCAGGGGAACTGCAAATACTGGGCTTAATTGACTTTGACACTTGACAGCACATTGTTATTATGGTATTATGCAATACTGTTTTTCACTAAATCTAGAGGTCAATCTTTGTATGTGGGGGTTGGTCAAGACAAAGAGCTCAAGAGGCACTAGCCATAAATATCCAGGTTCTTGGCTTAGTCTGATGAGACTTCCTTTTCAGTCTTTCTCTCAGATAGATGCCTTGCTCTTCTCAAGAAAGGTCACCTTATCTTTCCTACTCCTTTGATTCAGGAGCCAGCCTGTCTTTGGTGAAACTTTGCTGCTGTTTCTGTTCATTCCATTCTTTCAAATGGAAAAAAAAATCTTTTTTTAAAGTAGTCAGGAAGAAAAAAGAGAAAACCTTGGCTTGCTGCCACACTCCTTGTATATGGAGGCTAATGTGATATAGATCCTGTAAACTGTGGGGCAAAGGGCTGTGATCTTGCACTTGTCAGGTCTTGCTCTTGATATTCTATGATGACCTTGCACAATCACCAGTGTCGTCTCTTTTTTTCACTCGCTCGATACGTGAGGTAATTCTGCACCCCATATGTTCTTTTTCCCTTCTTTTTCAGTATTTTATCCCTAAGGGGTAACTGAGTGTAAAAGCATAGACGTATTCTGACCTCAACTGATGCTTAAAAGCTGTGCATACTGTGAGGACTGCGTGCACATCTTTCTACCTACATCAGTCAAGTTGGCCCTTCTTCCTGATTCTGCCTATATCCTTAGAATTGCTGTCTAATTAAACTTAATTTTTAAATCTCTTGTAACCAAGATCACATGATTCTGTTATACTTCTATTTGATTATTAGTTTCTGATCTTCTCCATATCTAAACTTTTATCCTAGTTTGGGGGAGAGGGAGTGGTTCAAATGGTTAATATGACCTGAAGCACTTTTAATTCATGCACATCCCTTCAAGCCCTATGTATCTGTCTTTCAAATGCATTTAAAAAATAGAACAAACTTTAACAAAAAAAAAAGACTTGACTAGAAATGAACTTTCCCAATTTCAAGCAATTTAAATTGTGAACCAAAGCCATTTTCCCAAAGCACAACAAATTGCATTTATGCACTATCTGTACTTGTACTATTTATGAGTAGTAGGACCTGTTTCAGTGAAGTACCTCTTTTTAGAAGATGAGTGAGGTTTAGCAGATGGATGGGGAAGAATATGATTGCTCATGCTTCTCAATTTTTACAATAGAAGAATGGGAACATTTGGTATATGTGCCCTACGATGCCCACGTACTAGCAGTGCAGCGTGTGAAGGCTGACAACATCTCTCTTTTTTCCACTGTTTTTGATGAACTTTAACCTACATGGAATGCTCTAAAGCACAACAAGGAGCCTCCAACTAAAGAATAACAGAGAGAGAAATCATCAAGTAAAGCTGGGTCCTCCCTCTGGATGCATCAGTAACAACACTTCAAAATTTCTGACAAGACCTACAATTTAGCTACAGGATTTAATTTTGGAAGATTGACGTGTCTACTGTAATGGCAGCAAATTGAGTATCCAGAAAGAACTGTAAATCTTTGCAGCACAGGAAGTGTCTGAGAGAGATAGAGGTAAGGTATATCTAAAGGCAGATAACCAAATAAAATGATTGCACTACAACCATAAGAAGTATGTAGATAAATTAATCAGGAGGAAAGAAAGGATACAGATGCTACTTTGGACCTCACCCCTTTTGTTTATATTGATCTGAAATCATAGTCTAATTTTAGAAAATGGCGTGGCCTTCTTAAGCTGAAAGAAGACTCCAAGGGAACAATTTTCCTTGCTTCAGGCTTTTAATGAATGGAAAACTTCTGCTAGCAACGTGTAACATGACTTACGGCAAGAAAAGGTTAGAGAGTACTTCAGAAGCTTCAGCTACAAATTGCCTTTAAATTGAACTAGAAAATTCTGACAGTTCAAGGGGTAACTGTTCACACTAATAACTGAGATGCTTTTCTATCTTTATCTGTAGACATCATGCAAGTTGAGATGGCTGCTGATTTTTATATGCAATTATTGACATACTGTATGCAGATTTGTACATACATTGCAAACAGTGGCATTTGAAGAAATTTAGAAAACCAGATTGGGAGAGAGGTGGGAGAGATATTTCTGCTCCCGTGTCACTCTTTCCCCTCAGTTGCATGCAGTACAGAAGACTAGAGGAAGAAATGGTTCACAAAGCTCGTGGTACTCAGTGCTCCTCTGAGGCATCTGTTATGTACATTCTTTGCTGTGTGATATTTTCAAAGCTGCTATGAAGGAAGCTGCTTGCCAAAGGGAGAATACCAGAAAACAAAATATTTCTTCCTCTTGTGCAATCACAAGGAAGTGACCTTGAGCAGGAATTGGAATGAACTTTCTGTGGTCAACGCATGTGTGTGGCATTAGCAAGCCAATGTGAACACAGAAATTACGCCTGATCTACTGGGACCAGCTGTTCTGCCATTTAATCTTTATTTCCTTTTCTCACTTGCATAGTAATTCTAATTTTTTGGTGATCATGCCTTAGAGAATCATTCTTTCTCTGTTTCTCTGGTCCACAGTCCTTTCCCTCTACATCTTCCCTGTAGTTTTCTTGCAGTTTTATTTCTTGCTTTTTTAAAAAATCTTTATTAGGTACTGCTCATTGCCTTTGGTAGCTACGTGATAAGTAATGCAACTTCATCAGCTTTATAGAAAGGTTCCTCTTCTATTCACCAGGTTAGGTTCATGTTGTAGGTGCAGAATTTTATCAGACATCTTTCAGTCTTTAACGACAAAGAGTTCAGTTTTTTCTAAAGAACCCTGACTTTTCTACAAAGTCTTGCCTTTTTGCTCAAATCTTCTCAATCATTTTTACACACTAAGGCAAGGAAGAAAGCAAAGGATCTATTGAAATGCTACACCATCGAGATATTTCATGGCGTCTTGCATCCATCAGTTACTTTATCATGTTTCTAAAAGAACATTTCAGCAAAACCAAAATGATGGGGCTGTAATAATAACCATCACTTCATTTGATAATAGGTTTCCCATAGACTCCACTGGCAGTTTGACAGTCCTCTGCCATAGTTACTACACCCTGCTGATAAAACTGCTGTTGCCACAAATTGGTCTCAACGAAAACAAGTTCATCTTTATTCTGAATTTCAAATTTGACCTTGCTGGGTTTACAAGTTTAACCACCACATTGGGTACAAATATGTAGTACTAAAACCACATATCTAAAAAAAGAAATAAAAATAATAAAAATCCCAGCCTTTCTCTGTTACTATCTTTTTATTCTCTCTATTGTATGATGAACTGTGGTATGGCTAAAAGTCAAATTCAGCATTTTTTTAAAGTACATGAAAATTATCCACTACTGCTTTTAAGAACATATTTGTCTGGGCACAGAATTTCTGTGCTTAGCCCATCTGTGATTGAGATATCCTACCTCCCAGTCACAGCAGTGTGGGGAACGGTAATTTTACTGACATCATATTCAAAGGGTTGAAATGGTAAGGGCCAAAAAAGAAAAAAATAATAACAATTAAGTCAGGTTCAGTTTAAAATCATGTCAAAATAGAGAAAGGAATTAATCTAGGTAGAGTAAATACTGTGTAAATACACTGTATAAATGAAATTGTGAGCTGCACTGGGGCTGCACTGGGATCCTTGTATGAAAATCATCATTCATGATTATTTTCTTGGTAAATCTGTAAGCTTTCCTCAAATTCTGGTCTTGAGAAAGACAATGGAAAAATAACTCCAAAAGGCCACGTACAAAAGGCAACAATATATTTTTGGAATTAGCTTTTCGTATGTATGTAGATTCAAAACAGTAATACAGAGAACATGCAACTGGGAAAACTACTTCTCATGCTTGGGAAACACCACTACTTTCTAAATTACACAGTAGCAAAGTTTTTCAGTGTGAAGATGGAGGGAAGATCCACATCTTCAACCTTTTCTGAAACTCCCACAATTCTAATACTAGATCTGAGGCATACACTATTACCTCCCATGGGCTCATACAAGCAAGGCCTATCATCTGATTTTAGGACCTATTCCTGAGAAGTAGAAAATATTAGCTTGAATTTCTCGAAAGACGGAATTAAGTATGAGTCTCCCATAATGTGGTTAGTCTTCTAATGTCTTAGTTTTTTGTATTAATTCTGGGAATATGTAGAGCATTTTAAAAGAAAGGGCACGTGTTTCTGTTTTGTAAGATCTGGACTGATAAATGTGCTGATAAATAACTTGCCTTTCTTAGAACTTACAACCTGGCTTCAGTACCAATGAGGCACTGAACTGCAAAACTTCAAGTCTGGAAAATCTGATGGAGTAACATGTTTAAACATCTTTAGGTTTATGTGGCAGACAATAAGTTTTCAATAATAACATTTTTTAAATAGATGCTTAAATATCATTCTATTTTATGTTTTTTGGTGCATAAAAATTAGAAAAAAAATCATTTTCCGGAAGAATGATCAGGTGCTAGAATAGGCTGCCCAGAAAAGTGATCAAGTCATCATCCATGAAGGTGTTCAAGAAACATTTATGTGTTGTATTATTGGACATGTTTTAGTGGGGAAATATTGGTGGTAGGTGGAAGGCTGGACTGATCTTGGAGGTCTTTTCCAGCCTCGGTGAGTCTGTAATTCTATGATTCTATGATAAAATTCTACCTACCCATTTCAGTCCTGATGTTAGGGTTGCGCTCACATACATAGCTGTGATTTTTGTTCACCTAAAATGCTTGCAGAGGAGCTCTGGCTTCCAGACGGGAAAGCAATTGGAGAGCTGGAGGGCAGAGGTAGTGCCCACCAATAGGTACAAAAACAGAGTATTTTTTTCCTGGGAACACTAGGAGAAGGAATGATGGGAAGGTGGTTACAGTTTCTAGCTAGAGACAAGAACTGAATGGATTATATTAAAAAGAAAATAATATGAATATTAACACAGGCAGAATACAGAAGAACAAAACATTAATAGAAAAATGTCTGGGAGAGAATGAAAGCTGAAAACAAACAAGAAAATAGTATATAAAGATAATGCCTATTCTGGGTGGAGTTACAAGAAACACAGTGGAACTACAGGAGTTATAGGCAGGATAAAAAGAAGAGAGACCCACAGAACAGAAGTGAGAAGTAAAAGTGTTTGGAAGACGGACCTTGAACATGGGGGACATTTCTAAAGAGATACCAGTCCAGGAAGAGTCTCTCCTTGTGCTCAGAGGGTGTTTTCAAGTTGGCAGAGCATTTCTAATTTCCCTTAGTGCTGCTGAAAATTTCCCAAACATAACTTCATGATAACAAAAGGAAAATCTCTGATTTACTTTGCAACAACAATGCCCTCTCGAACTCTCAGTGACAAGTATTAATGAGCAATCCTGCAGGATCTGAGCTGTTGCAATATGACGGCATTCTCTACTAGAGACCTTCTGTTTTCAATCAAGACCCTTCTGAATGATTTCTGTTTTGCCAGCTATCAAGGCTTGCTGTCCAGTATGTGTAGTGCACAGTCAGCTGCAGAAGGGAAAATGCATAGCAGGGGCAGATGAGGAGCCAAGCTCACTGTGGGTGGATTTGTGTGCAAGAACATCTGTGAGTTCTGAGGGCTAGTCTGTAGCATTTGTTTGTTGATTTATAACTGAGGTGCTTAGGGCTCTGGATTAACTTTTTAATGTTTATTCCAATTGAGGGGGGAAAAAAGAAAAAAGAAAAAAAAAAAGGAAAGAAAGAAAAGAACCCCAGATAATTAGGGTAATACTGTTGCATACAGAATAAATGTGTGAGATAGCAAAGCTGAAATTAAAATTATTGTGGTTGATCACATCCAGGCAAAGTCAGAATTTGACTTACTGTCCACATTAATCAATTGTTTGAATAGCTGTTATGTCTCACAAGTTCAGTCTGAGGATAAAGAATGTGTAAGGGTACATCATTGTACTTTTGTCACAACCTTTAAGAAGAATGACATAATGAGCAGCTTTAAATACCTGAGGTTTTCTGGCCGATACTGCTACCCAAGAACAGTGTCACAGTCAGTTTAGGTTTCCTTTTAAACAATGGCTTATGTCACAGGATAAAGTATTTGTCATTTGCAGTGGGAAAGCTAAAAATAGCACTTTGTTAAGACAGGTCAGAGAAGGTCTTTCTTCTGTTAAATGTCCTGACTGTTCCTTCCTCTTTTCACCTCCCTTATGAGGGATGAAATCATGAACTGTACTCCTAAAAAGGCTAAAGGACAAGGAGAATTATCTGGTATGGCTTTTTTGTGTGTTTTCTTTTTCTTTTTTTTCTTTTTTCTTTTCTTTTCTTTTCTTTTTTTTTTAAGACTATTTACTTATATATCAGTTTGCACAAAAGCATGGATAAGATTATATTATTATACATTTATGTAGTCTAAGTATCCTTATGATGCTCCTTGTATTAGCATATATCTAATTCCATAAATTACAAACTACTTCAAAAAAGTAGTTTCATCATCCACTTTTCCTTTTAGCTAGTTTCTTACACATAAAAGTTATTCTAGTTCATTCCTTCTATATTAGGATTTTTTTTTTTTTTTTTTTTTGCAAATGCTTTGTTTAAACAGATAATACATAAGATTACAAGCACACTTTATGTCTACAAACCAGTCCTGCCAGGTCATAAACACTGATGATTCCCACTGAAGTGGGATACCTAAGGAGGATACCTGAGGAAACTTTGAAGACACCCATTAGATCCTAAAAAGCTTACCCATGTCCTTGGGCATCTTTTGCAACCTCCAGTCATGCAGATAAATTTCGCTGAGATTACGGTGATAGTGTACTTAAGGCTGTAACTTGAGCTGTGGTGTTCTCCTTTTTATCAGTATTGGTAGAGTTTTCTTTGATCTGCGCTTATGCATTGCTTTCCATCTCAAAATCTCTTAACACTTTTCAGATGTTAATGAATACTACTCCTTCTACCCTAGGGAAACTGAGATGATGAGAAATTACAGGAGATGCTTAAATTCACAAATACAGCCTACAACTAAATTGAGAACAGCCCAGTGGGATTACTTATTCCCATACTGTTCAGGTAGTACAGGTATCTGTTGATAGAACCTCCTTTGACATCAAGATGTTTTCCTGGTGAACAGAGATTTCTGGTGCTGATTGGAGGGGATATTTTGCTTTCTGTGAAGCATTCCCTGGAATATGGAGCCTGTAATTACTACAGAGAGGGGTTGATAATCTTTCAAGAGTGTTAAACTAGACCATAGTTTTCATTTTTAAATTGGTGGTTCATCATGACAAATGAAACCCAGCAGAAGCTATAAAAGGATAATGCCCACAGAAGCGAGATGAAACAGAACCACAGAATCACAAATTCATAGAATCATGGAGAGATAGAGGTAAGAAGGGACCTCTGGAGATCATCCAGTCCAACCCTTCCTGCTCAGGTTCCCTACAAGGAAGCATCTAGGTGGATTTTGAATATCTCAAAAAGAGAGTCTGCACTGTTCCAGTGCTCAGTCACTCTCAAAGTAGTTTTCTCCCATTTTCAGATGGAACTTCCTGTGTTCCAGTTTGTGCCCATTGCCTCTCGTCCAGTCAATGGGCACCACTGAAAAGAGCTTGGTCCCATCCACTTCACACCCACCATTTAGGTATTTGTAAAGAGTCAGTAAGATCCCTTTTCAGTCTTCACTTCTCCAGGTTGAACAGCCTCAGGTCTCTCAGCCTTTCCTCATAAGGGAGATGCTCTGGACTCCTAATGATCTTTTCAGCTCTTTGCTCGACTCTCTCCAGTAGTTCCGTCTTTATGGTACTGGGAAGAACAGATAATAGATAGATATAGATAATAGGATAATAGGAATATATATTATTATACTATTATCTATAGATAATAGATAATAGGAAGAAAGAACATTCACACAGTCAGCTGTGTGAATGAGGCAAGAGAGACAGCCTCCATAGACTGAAATCTGAGAAAGCTGGAAGCACCTGCCTCACGTAGACATTGACTTGAAGGTGTCTTGGCTCCCAGGACCCAGATCTGCTCAAACTCTGCTCAAGCTCTGGTGCTCACGCTACAAGCAGCCACACTGGTATTGATAGCTTGAAAAGGGATCTCCAACTGTGGCACACAGTACATCTGACCAAATGGCTGGAAAAAAAAAAAAAAAAAACTAAGAATTAATTCCAGAAAATATAATAAAAGAGCAGGCTTATCAATTGGTAAAATGTTCTGATACAGCCTTTTGCTGTATCTGGGTTTAAATTAGGGTTTAAATTCGGTCTTTTAGATGCATGATACCTGAAAATTGCTTACACTGAAAATAAGTGGTAGATGAATATGGAGCAGTTGGTTGATATAGATTTCTATGGGAGAAAATAATTTGAATTTACTGTTTCATTTGGTTGAATCATTGATGATAGTTGCTTTCATGTATGCCAGACATAACTGGGCAGTTGTTTTATCACTGGCTCTAAGTTGAAGTGGTGAAACTAATTTCAACCAGCAAAATCAAACTCTAATTATTTTCACAAAATTGTCTGGCTTATCATCAGAGAACATTAAGGAGTTACTTAAAGTTCACAGAACACATTTTCAAATGTCTATTCAGTTTTTGAAAATATATCCACACTTAATCTCTGAATAAGAGACCTGTGTGACTGTCTGTGCTGTGAACAAATGTATCTTCAAAATATTATTTTAAGCAATTCTAATAAAATGAAAATTGACCTAACATTTAAAGATATTTCCTTAGGAACAATTCATAAAAAGAAAAAGAAAAATATTTTGAAATTCACTGCACAATAATATGCTTTTTGAATTACCATTTATGTATCTTGCATCTATCACCAATTCAGGACACTGTGATGAAACACCATGGAATATAACAAACTCAAGCCTATTTATCTGTTTGGTTTGTTTTTTACCCCAGTACAAGGAACAAACAGTTGCAGTAAAAAAGAATCTTTAAAAATAATACAAATACATTTTGATACTAACACTACAGAGTTTTAAATCAATTACTGGAGAAGGGCTAAATTAAGTACAGAGGAAGAGTTTCACATTTTAAAGAGTCCACTGAATTTAAATGTCTTTGTTTTAAGCTATAAAATCAGAGTCACATTTTAAGAAACCTGAAAATGATGACTATCCAAATCACGTTTTTTTTTTTCCTTCGTGAAATTTGCCACATTTGTCATTGTCACATGTGTCATTTTGTCTGAGGGTGACTGCATACCAGAGTTTCAAAGACATTCAGGACATCCAGGAACTATAGAGTTAGACAACTCTTAATTTGGTTATGTCCAGAACTAATTCAAATTTGAAATGGCAAAGCAGTCATATATGTGACACATTTTTAGAATTTTGAAATTTGGAAATACTTATGTACAAACACTTTTGAACTGCAAGCTCTATAGCTCTTAGAAACACAAAGCAATTAATATATTAGAGCCACTGTTTTACATGCTTTAAAAAAAAAAAAAAAGAGATTTTTATAAATAAGAAAAACAGAAAAACTGAAATAAAACTTGTTTACATTTGACCACAATTTTTAAAAATATATGGATAAATTATAAATCAAAGTGCCTCGGATTACAAGAAAATAATTGGAACACAGATATTTGATTTGCATTAAATGTTAGAGCTTGAAGGATGAAAGATCCTTGCCATCAGTCTTTTTTAGGTGGAAAATAATTGAATTCTCCTTTTATTTTAATATTGTTTTCATTATAGGTTATTTTTGAAATGACAGGGATTTCCTAAGAATGAGACTGCGAAAGCCTCTTTTTTTAGTAGTTCTACAGTTATCTGAAACAGTAACTCTGAGTGAGACAAATGTGTTTTGTTTACCTAAGGGTTAATTCTTGCCAACTTTTTAACCATAGTGCCCCTTTATGCACAAATAATCAAATGCAAATGTATTTCATACAAATTCAAAATTCTAGATACATTACGAGAGGAGATGTATGACAAAGAACTGGCCCCATCTCCAATACACTACTTCAGTCAATTAATATCTGAAGTTTTTCAACTGCATATAGTGTTATTAAATGGATGCTATGAATTGCAAGTCACAATATGAGAGAATTCAAGCTTTTTATCACTCTAAGTACTGTGCAAGCTACTGAGCCTGTTAGGGAAGACTAGAAATGCAAGAGATGGACATCTGGAGAAAACTCCTGACCCTAAGTATAAATATTAACCTTAATAAAAAGACATTCAGTAGAGATGAGAGGATTAAGAAAAGCTCTTAATAAAGCATTGTAAATCTAAAATCAAAATTGAATGTGGTCCCAGTGAACAACACTAAAAATCTTAGTGACTTTCTAACTACATTTTTTAAAATTGTGGTCTATAAATGAAGTGGAGAGAAAACATGACGACTTTGCTGCAGCAGCTTTCATAGTACAAGGAGGCCTTCTGGTGGTCATAATAAAGAATGTTTCTTTCAGCAATAAAATTTAAATGCACAAAAGTCAAAATTCACCTCCTGCATAGGCTACTGTTAAGATGTAGTGGTTGTTCAGACTCCAAGCTTTTGTAGTAACTGCATAAATTTGTGCCTTCTTAGGTCAATATAAGAGGTACAAAGCATTTATCATGAATCAGTATTGTGAAAACTTTGCTTAAATAAGACTATGTAAAATGCTGTTTTAAATCACTAAAACTTTGTGTTTTATTTGAATAAGTAAATGTTAAAACAACAACAACAAAAAAACTGGAAAAATCCTTCCAAGTCTATTTTACTTTTTACTATATATTTTTATATTTTATTTAAAATGAAGACATTTTCTGGTATTCAAACCAAAAAGTATTAATTTCTAAAATATTTATTTTACTTAACATGCGATTACAACACAATGAGGAAGTTTTTCAATGCCAGAACTTCTGTTAGAATAAATATTCCCAATTTGACAAAAACTCCTTGAAATATACAAGAAGCTTTTGAGTTTATTGATATTCATAATGCCTTCTAACACATAGCAAGCATAGGTGCTTCTGGATGAACAAAATATTTTCTGTTCTTCAGTCCTGTTTATACTATGCCCTGAACTGTGAAGAATGCTCTCCATTGACTGTGGACATATGTTTCTAGTTGGTTTATTAAACATAGATCATTAGATTTTAGCTATAACTTATAATAGTTTCATGGCAATTTATTCAAAATAGAACTGCTTTAACTTCAAACTGGAAAGAAAACTTTTTCACATCTCCTTGCGACCAGGGAAGCAGAGACCCAGAACCATCAGGTATTGCCGTGTTCAGGCAACTATGACTAAAATGAGGTAGATCCCCATGGCATGAGGATTTTCTGTCTTTCCTGCTCTTAGCTCAGGCCCCATGCTGTCCCATAAAGAGAGACATTCTCAGTAAGTCAGTGATGAGACTTTGGTAGCAAACAGAAATTATGCTCCATATTTCAGGAAAAAAAAAAAGAGAGAGAACTATGAAATACAAGCATACCTTAACTTTATGAATCCCATAAAATAAAATTCACCATAAATTCTCAGTAGTTCTAATGCTGGAATTTTCTAAATATATATCACTGCATGAAAAAAAGCCTTCAGGGTGATGTTACAATAACTCTAAAATAGTATGTCAAAAATATAATCTCAGCTTAAATTACCGGTTAGCCATACAGTAGTGTTGTTTGAGACCCTACATGTGTTTTCATTTGAGCTAGATGTTTTTTTAAAGTAGATTGAAGCCATTCTTCAGCATTATTAATTACAACCAACAGATGGCAGTCCCTAGCCACGTACAAAATACATCCCCAGTGTCTTAAGAGGAGTCACATGGAGACCAAGTCATTCATTCTCAAATACCAAAGAAAAGAAAGTTGTGAGATTGTCCTTGGTCGTCTGTTTTTGTATTTGTTTGTTTCTTTTTGCAGTCCCTACCCAAGAATGAAATCTGCCTTTTCATAGAGTGGCTTAGGTTAGAGGGGACCATAAGGATCATTGAGTTCCAACCCCCGTGCTGTGGGCAGGGCTGACAACCACTAGATCAGGCTGTCCAGGATCTTATCCTTTTCTTGGCCTTCTGAACCTGAATTGCAGTCCCATTGTAACTGCACAAACACAGCCAATGAATGATTGGTCTTTCCTTCAGGTTTACCAAAAGGTTTGGTTCTGGCCTGTAATTCTGTTGATAATATGGTTAGTAATCTAAAAAAAACCCTTTAGTCTTTTAATAGGAGCCAATTTAATTTAAGCAAATTAAAACAAAATGAAATGGTTTAGTGCAGACAAATAAGCTTCATTTTTTATTGGAAACTGGCTCTGTTATGCTGTGCCTGTATGACACAAGCTTCAGTGTTGCCTTCTGGTGTGCAATTTTAGCAACTGGACACCTTTTGCTGTAGAAAAACCTTTTTAAAAAAGGGGCATTCATTTATTATATATATATATTATAATAATGTATATAATTCATTATATAATAATAATAATGTATACAAGTTGTTAGTAGACCAGTGTCAAACTTGAGTACTGTCTTTCTCCTACATTTCTTTATCATTCTGGAGCCTTTCTCTGGAAGCAAGTTGTTCTCTTAGGAGCAAATCTAAAGTTGCAACCTAACTACCATTAGGATACCGTTAGCAGCTCTTAGGAAAACTGGTACTGATTTGGGAAGAACGAGTTATAGATCTTACTTTAAAAATGCTGATAAAAACAGGGTCCAGGAGCTTTCCGTTTCTTGTTTTTGCTGTAAAGATGCTTTGTTCTTGTTTGAATAAAATGAAAGAACTGCAACAGGGTTCAATTTTCAGAACAAAGTTTTTGAGAAGAAACATGATTTGCAATCATTTCTGCTCTATATGCAAAACACAACATGCAGGCTGAGCAGACATTTCCTGTCAAACCACAAGAGGGAGTTAAAAGATGCGATGATTCACAGTGCATCCTAAAGATGCTATTGGCCAGTGATGGATAAGACTTTAAAAATTGAGAATAGGAAATGCTTTGCCTTTTGATTCAGGAAATTAAAAAAAAAAAAAAAAAAGAGAGAGAGAGAATGTGAGAGAGAGAGAGAGAGAGAAATCTGAGATACATTCCAGCACTTTTTTCACATTGAGGTCTGTTGCATTTTACATATATTTGTCTTTGAGCTTTCCCGATCCTTTGGCTACACTGGCAGATCACACAGAATTTATTATGGTTGTGAATATTTTGTTCTGACTTCACCTTCTCTTTATCCTCCAACTCATCTTCCTTTCCAGCACAACCTCCAGTAACTTGATAGAAAAAGTCTATTGCAAACCCAAATGCAATCTTCCTCTATGTTATAACTTGGCTTCTGGCTGGAAGCCAAACACAGATCTTGATTCTCAGAAATACAGATTATCTTAACACACCCAGAAAAGACCCAGGCTAGCCAGCTCTCAGAACTGAGAGATTTACCACCTGGTGCAAACAGACAGTGGGAATTTATTGATACCCAGCTGCCTAACATACTGGCCTATATATTCTCTCTAAAAGATTATTTTTTTCCATGAATTGAATTATCATATGCTCAGAAGTTCTTTCTTGGTAGTCACCCCAGGACTGTGTAGTTCTCTGTAACTTCATTTTATTAAAGGATCTTCCTATCAGTCAGAAAATGTTTCTACCCGTAAAAACTTGATGTAGTTATCTTTGATGGGGGTGATATCAGAAACACAACAGCAAATTTCTTGCTGAATTTAGTTCCAACTGCCTCATTTACACTGGTTACATAAAACAGGAAGGCTGTGCATACACGGGCCTTGACATTGGATTTATTCAAATGAAACTCCACTTATATCCAGTCACAGTCTGTCCTTGAGGCACTGAAGTATTTTCAGACCTAGATAGGTGTTAGACTCAGCTTAAGCTCATAACAGTACCATCAACTTATATGTCCCAAGTTGGTCTAAGGCTTTACTGAGAGGCTGCAGAAACTTTCTCTTGAGTTTCCATGTCCCACTTCTTTCTCTGATACTCAAGAGCAACCACAGCAAAGTATACCTTTGCCAAAATATTGCAATTCTGGGAGGCAGAGGTCTTCTGGTAATGTTTTGTGACAATCTCTGCTTAACTCAGTGTTTTCAACTCCTTTATTTGTAATTCATGAAGACTCGGTATGCATGTACCTATGTAAGTAAATTTTCAAAATAAGAAAAATAAAAACTAATCATAGAGTGGCCGGAAAACCTCAGACTATGCTGTTCAGGAGTATAAAACCACCAGCTAGCTCTTATTGCTGCTTTTTTATTCTGTGCTTAGAAACATCTATGGCCTTGCACTGTCTGTGTGTCTGTGTCACAGCCCCAGTGAGTACACAGGAACCTAAACTGTGATTGAAAGAGCATGGGATGTCTGCAAACAGAATTTGCAGAAGACATCCTGAAGAACTCAGATTACTGTGCAGATGAGATATTTCTCTTCATAATCGTTCACATATGAGCAAAGAGTTTCTATTCAGGCATAAGTGTTTTTGCTAGGGAGTTTGATGTGACAATGTCTGTGTAAGTAAAGTAATGTAACTTGTAATTACTCTGAAGGGAAGCATGCATTTTGTTAATCTGACTAGTTAAGTATGAGCAAGTAGCTCAGATTTTGAACAGGACAGTTCCACGAAAAAATAATGAAAAAATAGTATTAATGTTGCTACTTGAAACTGAAACATAAAATCATATGAAATCACAACCAGATCATTCACACAGATGAGTCAAACTATTATTTTCAGTTTCTTACCAGTATTTAAGATGACTTACAATCTCAACTTGTAATTCTCCTAAATTAACTGCTTTTGTCTACTTGAAAGAATCTTGATTTTGGTGCATTAAGACTGCTGCAAGAAACTCACTTTTCCTTACCCTGATGTTCAGCCAGAAGCAAAGCAGGACTGCACAGAAATATAGATGGGTGTGTATACAAAAATGAATTGGTACAGGTTGCTATTATTTACACCTATCAGTAAGGCACACAGATTGTTCAAAGACCAAGTAGGCAATAATAACTTGCCTGGAGAAATACCTAAAGATTCTGTTCTGCCCTCTGAGGTTATGTTCTCTTTTGAATTTTATGATACAAACGTGCTTGGCTTCTGGACATAACAAAGAATATCTCTTTTTCAAGGTTACTGTCATAGTTTTATGTTTTTTGATTATTGGTATTCCACATTATAACATCATGTGGTTCACTGGGAGTTTAACTGTTCATGCTCAAGTTCCGGGTACCTGTCCAGAAGAGAAGAAGAACTACATTCACAAGGGGGCTTTGTGGTCAGAGAGGAGAGATAACCCCTGGCAAGGTCACCTGATGCACTCTTCTTCGTCGGCTCTTCTTTGTCTCCCTGCTGCTCAACCAGACTGTGCATCTCACCTCACATAATGGTGAGGCCTATCCACCTTTTGGACATTCTCTCTCTCATTATATTTCATTTATTAGCTTCAGTTCTAATTATGTTGCATTATACTGTGTTATCTTGCATTCCAATACCATATTTAGTAAATTAATTTGTTTCTCCTCAGATCGTAGCTGCTATTTTTAATTATTTTCAGGTCCCTTTTCCCTTTTCCAAAGGTGTAGATTTTGCAAAATCCCTCCACCCCACTTGTCACAGAAGCAGGCCGGACCAGCCCGAAAACCATTGACAGGTGGAAATAGAAAGCAAATTTTATGTTTTTTTTATTTTGTAATTTTTCTGTAGGGAATTGTTCAACTGCAAAACAAACAACATCGGATGACATTTGAATTTTTGGATATTGTTACAAAATTAAATAAAGACTCATAAATAAACATACATAAGTAAATATGTTGAATAATTGAGCATCCTTATGTTGCCTTACTTCAACTAGGGAAAACATTCCTGTTACATCTGCCACATCTCACACAAGAGGTAGTTGCAGGTTATTTGTGAATTGTCTTTGTGCAACTATGTGGAGCTTCTGTATAGAAAATGAAAAGTAAAGATTTGTTGGGGGTAACTCATATAAAGCAGGATCCCTTCATAACATGGTAAACTTTTCATTTTGTAGAAACAAACAAAGAGAAATATGTGAAATTAGTCTAACTACTTACTAATTCAAACAGATACAGGAAGCACCCATTTCTCCCTCTTGTCCTTACATCTCCTTCCAGTGCAGAATGTGTTTATTCTCGGCAGACAGAAATATGTGCTGTATTCTTGACAGTTCTGATATACATGCAATAGTGAAACATGCAATAATGAAAGGAAGCAGGCATGTGCCCCAAATGCTGTCACACACTTGACTGCTGATGAGATGACATTTGCAGTGATATTCCATGGACAGCCCTAAAACTGTCCTTTTATAAACACCAAAAGCAGCTGTATGACCAAGTTGTGAGAGGGCACTAGGCCATCTGAACAGGTGGCCATGAGCACTGACACAGAAAGATGCTCCTCGTGTGTCTGCCAAGGGCAGTTTCCTGCTGGACCATACTGAGCTCATGCACAGTTAGAGGGATGTGCACTCATTAATCCAGCTCTGAGCTGTATTAACTTTAAAAATAGCTTTTGTGACAATGTGGTGAGAGTTTCTGACCCATTTAAATTTAGCAGGACAGCATATAAACAACAGAGATTTCTGGTAAGCCTTTAGTGTTCAGCAGAACAGAAAAAAAAAGTGCAGATTAATTTAGTCCAGCCAGCCAAGGACAGTCACTGCTGCTCCATAGTGAAGAAGAGAAAGATCAACAAGATTTGAAAACAGCATTGACACTCCAGCAGGCAAACGTCTCTGAATGGGCTTATGTGTATTAATAACACAGAACAACATCCTGTAAATCTAAACTTTAGATGGTAAAAGGGTAAGAAATGTGCTAAAGAACAGGAATGCATTTTAGAGAATATATTGGCAATAATACAGTAGTTTTCATTCTATACTAAAAGAAGAAGTTTTTAATCCATTGAGATTTCACAACACAAAAGGTTCCAGTGCCTAAGTTCATATGTTGCATTTCATATATTACTGTAATCTTAATGTAAAGCAATGCAGGGAGCAGAGGTACACAAGTTTACATCCTTGGTAGCAGTAGGAGCAGGATTGTCTGTGTTGCAGTTTGTCTCTATTGCCAACAGCTTACTTGCCACTCCTTGCCTTTTCCCTTCATCACAAATACTCCAGAAGGGAATTAGAGAACTCTGTGAAGGTCATTTTAAATTGTGTTATGACGTGTAACGCTTATGCAGTCATTTTTGCTATACTCAGTACATCCAATTGCACCAGGCAAAACCCATCCCATGCTAAGTGGAGCAGCTCCAGGGAGACAACTGTTTCTGAGACAAAACTGCAACAGGAATTTCCAAAAATAATAGTGCAGTTTATTCAATAAAAAGTCACAGGTACCAGAGAAGATAACAACCTTGAAAACACTTTTTTTTTTTTTTTTTAATAACTCTTCATGAACCTGTAATACTGATCTCATCCTTACACTTTCTTTGTATAATGGGTGGCTTTTCACAGGTGTTTCACAGAAAAGGCATCTTGACATTTCAGCACTTGTTATAATAATAATAATAGAGCTAATAATGTTTCAGTTTCACTCAGCTCTTTTACAAGACCTTTTCTTGGCTGAAGCTATTCTAAACTCAAGGATCCAGAAGGCAAGCAAGCAGCACCTGCATTTCCAGAGTAGGAGCTGAGATTGCTGTGGCAGCAGTGTGTGAATGGTCATTGCTACCAGCAGTGCTCCTACCTGGACTCTGCTCTCTCTGTCTCTCTCCCCAGTTGGGATTCACCAACATTCATTTTCTGAAAAATTTCTAAAAAAATAATATATTTGGAAGCATATGCATTTTCACTCAAAAGTGTTCTATTTCATATAAGGACAATGCAAAACAGCAGTGTTAACAGTTCAACAGGTTACAAGTCATCTTCACACAGGAATACCACAAAGAAGCTGCCACTGCAGTTGAACATCACTTGCAATTAGAAGCATGTACATTTGCATTTATTTTATGTCAGTACCTCTGGAAATGGCAATAGAAAATGTACCGTTAAGGTTGTGAAGGATTTTTGTTATCAGATTTGAAATACAGTATAGGATATAGGAAATGGCTCACTTCAGTAGCTGATTTCTATAACTGCAGTTAAAATAGGGAAACATTTTATAAATAGGTCCACTTGAGATTTAAGAATGTGAACAATGAGAATCCACTCTGTAGATTGTTTCACTGCTTAAACACCTTCAGTTTTAAGATTACATTCTACTTCTAGACTAGCTATCTCTAACTTTACATTCCATTAGAGGCAGTTATATATTTGTAGGATAGATTGAAGAGCTTTCTATTCTAATGCTTCTCTTACAGGTATTTATAGGATATGTATCAGTACCTTTCTCTTTTTTTCTTTTTTCTTTTTTTTTTTTAAGTTAAATAGATTGAACTGCTTGTACCTTCTATAATAGAAATGTTTCCTAATACTTTATCATTCTAGTAATTCTAGTTTTTTTTGTGAACACATTGCTGTTCACAAAATCTTTGTCATTCTAGAATGCAGATACTGGAACAAGATATAGCTGGATCAGAGAAACTGTAGGAGTACAATGAGGGGGGAGAGAGTTGGGAAGAGGGAAAGAAGAGGGTGGTCATTTGTTCTCACTTTTTTTTTATGGCTTTTTTTAATTTTTTTTTTTTAATGTTTCCCTAATCATGCAAATCTTTCATCATATTTTCACCACTCTTCACATTTTTTCACTATGAGTGGAGTCTTCACTGATTTTTTAGTATGATCTCAATTCGTTTTTGAAGTCAGAAAGTTGGAACTTCCTAAACTTGAAGTGTGGTTTCAGACTTCTCTGAACCTGTTCTTCCAGAAATGGATCTATCTTCTCTTTCAGTACTAACTCTGGGAAAGAATGCTTACCTGAGCTTCCTTAACTACATCAGAATTTTTCACTTACCGGTGAGTAATTCAGTGACATAGAAGCTTAACAGAGAAACAGATGGCACTGTTAGACACTGCAGTCTTATCAAAGATAAGGCAGTGAGCAGTATATGATAGAGAAGATAGGAAAAGGAGTTCAGACATGACACACTACATTTTGCTATGAGGGAGGAATACCTAGATGGATATGCTACATGACCCCAGTGAGAATTAGCATAGAGTACATGCTGGATGAAAACAAGTGACAGCTGTGTTGTTCCATCTAGGCCCGGCAAGAGTTTTCATTTTACAGGACTCAGAGACTTTGTTCTGGCAAATGCAGTACCCTTGCACACTCTGACATTAATCAGCAACATCTAATTTTAGGGTTCTTTGTCCAATTTCTTGCCAGAAAATGTGAGAAATGGAGAAAAGGAGATATTCCAGTGAGTATCTGCAAGGTGAAGTGGCAAGACAAAGAAAGAGTTGAATGTGAATATTTGCTTCAGGTTGAGACTGCTTTTAAAAGCCTTGTTAATGGGAACATTATTTCCTACTTATTATCAGTTTTTATTGGTTTATCTTCACAGAATCACAGAAACTTCTAGGTTGACAAGGACCCCTGGCGACTATCTAGTTTACTCCCCCTGATCAAGCAGGAACACCTACAGCAAGTTGTCCAGGACAGTATCCAATCAACTTCTGAACATATCCAATGACAAAAACTCTCTGGTTAACCTGGTCTGGTTTTTGAACACCTGCAAAATAAAAAAAATATTTCTTTTGTTCAAATGGAATTTCATGTGTTTCAATTTGTGCTTACATTAATGAAAAAGATCTTCATTCACTCACATAGAGTGGATGGGACATAAACATGAGTATGATCCCCCCTGAGCCTTCCTTTCTCCAAGTTTAACAATCTCATCTCTCTCAGTGTCTCCTCATCCAGTGACTTGATGATCCTTGTAGCCCTGTGCTGGATTTGCTCCAATCAGTCCATATCTTTCTTTTATTGGGAAGCCTGGAACTGGACACAGTATTGCTGATGAGGCCTCACCAGTGCTGAGCAGAGAGGAAGGATCACCTCTTTCATCCTTCTGACAAAGCCTTGCCTATTGCAGCCCAGGAAGCTCATTGGCTAGAAAGTCATTGTTGGCCCGTGGCCAGCTCATTTGCCATAGCCCCAAAGGTTCTTCTCTGCAGAGGTGCTTTCCAGCTGGTCAGCCCTCAGTGTTCACGGGCACGTGAGGCTATTTTTCACCAAGTGCAGGACTTCTAGTTTCCCTTTGTTGAACTTCAGAAGGCTCCTATTGGCCCATTTCTCCAATCTGCTCAGGTCCCTCTGAATGGCAGCACTGCCCTCTGATTTATCAGCCACCACTCCCAGTTTCTTTTGCCATCTACAAACTTGCTAATGGTCCAGTATAGTTCATTGTCCAGCTCATTAATTAAGAGGTTTAACAACCTGGCCCCAGTATAAATCTCCGGAGTTACTTGCCTCTAAGCACATTAAAATGATTCTCTGCTGTATTTTATTCTGTACATTCCACTGAAAACTCTGTTATGTTGTTGTAATATGTTTTGTAGACATAAAGCATTTAGTGGAACATATATTTTCTAGGAATGGCATAAATGTTAAGCATCTCAAGTCCGGTCACCATTCATGACAGCTTTTAATGAATGAAAATTGAGCAGCAAAGACTTCTAGAGGGCCAACGGACAGTTCCATTCACACTAGTTCATTCACAAGAGATTGAGGATGACTTAGGAATTTGAATAAGTGCCTTGGAAAACACAACAGACAGATTTTATATTTATATTTTTTAAAACAAGCATCATTAAAAGTTTTCTCTGGATCATACCTCCTGGTTTTGAGTTTGCTGAACAAACAATCTGTGTAATGCATTACTGTCACATCTGTCCCAGTCCTATGGCTTCTCCTGTGCTGAGCATAGTGCTGGCAGACACTGTTTTTTGGGGGGCTGGAGTGGTGGAGGAAGAGAGAAAAGAAGTTGTGATGTGTTTTGATTCAGTAGTACTGATAGCAAACAGCTAAATCACCAAAATATGTTGTAACTTCTTGCTTGCTTGTTTTGAATTCAGCAATGCATTTTCTGAATATGTTTCTTCCAGAGAAGTCATTCCTGCTCTGTAGAAATCAGCAGCTGGCAGCAGAAATAAAAGTACAAGAAGTTTGTTGTATTTCTGTGTGTAACCCTTATAACACAGCAGTAGTCTGTCTGGCCAGCATATTCCCTTCTGAAAGTTCCACCTCCTCTTCTTTAGCAGTCATAGAATCGTATCATAGAATCACAGAATGGTTTAGGTAGGATGGGACCCCAGGGATCATCAAGTTCCAACCCCCCTGCCATAAGGAGGGCCACAACCCCTAGATCATGTACTAGACCAGTCACAGTACTTACAGGGAAATTATCAGTTTGTGAGTTTTGTACATGATTGAAAAGGTAGCAGATTTCTTTTTAGTAGGAGTCAGCAGTAATTACCAGGCTAGGAAGAATGACATTCTGTGGTGAGCCTAAAAGGAGAATCCATTAATTTCTGGCTCAGTGGTACAGTTGCATTTCTAGCTTTTCACCATGGATAAAGTGTCTGACTCCACTGGAAAGAGCACTGGGAAAGCACTCTGCCCCTCCATCACCCACACAGTGTGCTCAGCGGCTGCACTACTGATGGCCTGTCTTACCCTGGAGCTGAATAGAAAGAAATAAATTCCCATTCTTGCAGCAACGTTTGTTCTGACAAACAGTGTTACTCTGCTGAGGCAGATTAAAGGCATCTGTTTATCATGTCTGTGAGGCCCAGCTGCTCAGGTGAAAAGATAAAAGTTTATTGACAATCTAAAGGGAATGTGGATTTCTGGCAAGTACATTGGTGGATGTGCGTTTAACTCCAGTTACTCTCTTGAGATTTAATTTGAAATTTACCAGTTTTATTTCCTACTGACACACAGCAGGCTTGAATCAAGATTTCAAAGTATAAACATCTCTCTTTTTCCTAGCTTCTGAGAATTTTTCACTTCTTTCTTACTATTTTCAAAAAACATAACTTACTAACAACACCTTCTACCTTCTGTTTGAGATGAGTGCTAGTAATCTCTTCACTTCAGCAAGTGACTGCCAGCAGTATTAATGAAGGTCTTTCTAAAGGTGCTTGGTGACTCATGTCCCAGCAGTGTTGTATGGATTAATTAGCTAGTACCAGGATAGCATTATATAAATTCCAAGTATTCTTGTTGGCAGTTTAAGGTTCACTGTGTGGAGCAGCAACATGAGTTTTTGCATTGCCAGTTGGATACGTCATGAGGCAGAAGAGACCAGCTCTCAGAAAGGACATGGGAAATCACTATTTGTGACTTTTCAGTCTTTCTCTCTCATAGAATTACTAAAAATGGCATGAATTATACCATTTTTTGTTTGTTTGTATGTTTGTGATTCCAGCCCAAGAATTTGCAGTAAGCTACAAATCAAGGAGCTAGAAGTCTCCTCTGCTCTAAACTGAATTGTAAAGCAATGGCCCATGCAGAGAAATGTCAAGTCCTGTTTGTCTGCTCTTGTGAAGCCACAGAATGTGCAATCCAGGATCAATAAATGGAAAGATGAAAGGGGCACAATGCACAACACTCATTTTTGCTGTACCAGTCATGTAGAAACTGATGCATTTAGATTTCCAGCCTGCAGAAAGAGTTAATGCAAGAAAATGTAAATGAATATTCACTTCATATTCTAGTTGCACAGTTACCATCAGTCTTAAAGGACTCATTTTAGCCATGACTGTTTAATTACTCCTACTCTCCAATGTGTTTATATCTTTATATTCTGGAATGTACTGTGCCAGAGTTGACTTTGTTTTTCTTCAATTTCTATTATTTTAGTAAATATGATCAGCAGAAGTGATGCATTCATTAGAGAAGAAATGAAAGAGGCTGGAGTCTACAAAAAAAAAAAAAAAAAAAAAAAAGGTAATCAGTTATGTACACACAAGTTATGGTCAGATTTTTGCTCTTTTTCTCTTGTCCCAACATGAATTTGCTAAAATGTAGTTATTTGAAAACTTCCTAACATCTCCCATTCTGGAAAATAATGAGGCTGAGCATTGCATAGAATTCAAGCATGGGAAACTTTAATCTCCTTTCTTATAAGCTGCTCTGTCCCTCTTTCTAAATGTCCTAATTTCATATATTTTCCATGTCTCCCTCTACCTAATATTGCCTCTTTTTCACGGACCAAAAGATGATAACATATGGGACACATCAGTGTATCTCACAGTAAAATAGCTATTTGGTTTTCATTTTTCACCTGCGAAAACCCTCAGGAAAAAAAATAGTGTGTTAGCTAACCCTGTGCCTTGTATTTTATTTTACAAATGCATTCACCTTGTTACACTTTCTGTGAGCTTACTATCACTACCAAAAGTTGTTAGTCTATATGAAAGAAAACATGTTTTGCTAGTTTAATTAAAAACATATCAGACCTTACTCTTGTGATTACCACAGAATAAACTGCTCAAAAAAATGGACTCAGACAAGCTAACAGAGTTAAAATACAATAGATGTTTGTGTAGAAACATGATGTTAAGGCATTACCTGCAATAAATGGAAACTTCTGCAGAATATAACACATAGGGCTGTGCTGAGGTAATGTGTAAGTGAAGTTCTTACAATCAAAGTTGTAATTGCCAAAAAAAAAAAAAAAAAAAAATTGCAAGCACCTTTTAGTCCACTGGTGAATTTTTTAGCTGTGCATGTGATGAGTGACCAAACATTAAAATATAGAGACTGACAAGTTCCAAACTTGCTGCTTTTTTTTTTTTTTTTTTTTTTTTTATTCCAAAAAGCTCAGGAAGATTTCTGTCATTATGATACCTGCTTATGAAAAAAAATGTCTATTTTTTAACCTCTTTTTAATCTCTGTGATCCCTCAGGTTGCAAAAGATATTTGCTTTTCAGTCCAGTTCTGAAAGCCCTATGTGTTGTCGTTTAAATAAACCCATCACTATTGTCACCAAATGGCATCACTATATTCATCAATGACATTGCCTTGCTGCCAGATTAGCTGAGTCATTCTCCCACCCTCTTGGTGTCGTTCAAGAAATTCTCTTTTGTCAAGATGTCATGTCCAAATATATTGCCTAAAACTGATATTCCTGGATTGCTGCGGTCTGACAGCCACAAATCATGAAATGTAGTCCTGTTGCTACTACACCATCAGCTCTCTCTGGTCTGGAACTGCCCACCACAACCTTGTGTTTTCCTCTAGTTCTCATCAACACATGTCATTGGTTCTCATGGCTTCTTCACACATTTCAGGCAGACTGTCTTTTCCTGAAGACCTTTGATTTCTTTCTTTCTTATCTGCTCACGATTCACCTTAATTCATTCAAATAAAGATTTTTGCTGTTCTTTCCTGCAATTTATGTGGCACACTGAACATGCTAGAATTAATTTAATTTTATGCACTGTTTTGCTGAAAGCTGGAGCAAGTGTTGCTATACAGATTTCTTTAAGGTTGTGTGCAGCACAGTAAATGCCTACCACCTTTCTCTTGGAGACAAGAAGTGTGTGGGTCTCAGTGATACATTGCCAGGGAAAGCAGAGTGAATGTTTTCAAGATTAGACGAGGTATGCAATTTCTGGAATACTTCTGTATCGCTCACAGTTAGTATGTGTGTAGGCTGCTGCCAAATGCTGGTTATTGTCTTCCTTCCTGAAGCAGAACTGCTTGAACACTGCAGCACAATGCTATTTTCAGCTCCTTGACGAGATGATTACAATGTAAAGTCATGCTGCGTGACCAACATGCCAGGTGTTTGCTGTTCTAATCACTTTTATTCTTTTGGGAATGAGAGAATGATGAAGAGAGGGATCAGAGTTACTTAGGAGATTTTCAAACAGCATGTCAGCTTAGATAATCTGCATATTTTTGTTTAAGGCACCAGTAGAATGTATATGTCCTTTTTCTGTCTTCTGTTTTAAAAGAGATCCTATCCAGAGACAATAAATAGGCAAAAATAAAGTGCAATTCATTGCATTAAATTATGCAATTAAATTCTGTATCAAATTTTCAAAGCAATGTTTGCACTTCCGGAAGGTTAAGATATTGTCTAACAGGTAGCTTTATCCTTCACAAAATAGCTGTCAAAAAGATTATAGCAGAGCAAAATGCCTTTGTAGACTGAACACAGCGGGGTAAAAGGGAGAAGAGAGACGTAGTACAGGCATCCATCCTTTCAGGCTGTATGTTCCCCTCCAAGTCTATGAAAAGCAAGAAAATTAAACACAACCACTGTGATCGTATTTGTTGATAAGTTTGTTGGTTTTTTTTTAGTAGAAATTCAAAAGAGACCAGATACGTTACTTCAAAATCATTAATAACTAACATTTGTGAATATGTAATTCAAACACTATTAAACGACTTCATTCCCATTCTGATCTCATAGCGACAAAATTTTCCAAAAGTTTTCTCACAGCTGATTGATAAATACAAATGTATTATAATATATTTATTTTTAATCCAGGAAGACTCAAAAGCAACTGTGTTGCTGGATGCAGGTGTATTTCAAGACATCTGGCTTACATGAGTTATTTTTCTTTCTGATGGAAATAGAACAGGGGATTATTTTATATTTTTTTTCAGTCTCAGGAGGTTAGACATGCAGGTAGCCTCAAGGGAAAGGAAGCACTGATGATATTAACTAATGGGGACTTCAGATATCCTTTCATAAACTAATTAATCTGAAGCCAATGTGATAAATGAAAAAATAAATGGATAAATCTACAGATATATAGATATCTGTAGAAAAACAACAATCAAAAATCAAAAATCTGTCCCAAAGCCATGTGCCACTTAGAAAAAACTGTATCACTTTTTTTTAAAATAAATTTGAGTCAGAAGGTTGTTTGTTTGTTTGTTTTACCTTCAGAAAGAAATTTCAGGAAAGTTTTAGGAGAATTCTTAACTTGAAAAATCCCATTAGAGAGAATATTGTCATGCAATTTAGGAAAAAGCCTCGTGTCAGCAGAAGTATCAGAAAAGAAATAAGCTTTTTAAAGCTCTCTTACTATCATTAAACTGCAGCATAATAGAAGCAATATTAGTGACCAATCTACTGACAGAAAGGCTCTGACAGTGAACAAACCAGCTCAGCCACCTGAAACACCTCTGTCTAGCCTTAGGCTCAGTTTGGTGTGAATTTATGGTTTTCAGATCTCACTTAACCATATACAGTTAAAATGAGTATAAATGAGAATTATCTTTGGAAGGATTGTGAGAACCAAATGTAAGAGAATTTGGTCATTCAGCTGCACACTCATTAGAATCACTCATCCACCACCTTTATGCTGCTGTCGGTTATAGGGAAGAGATGATCTGAGCTATGCAGTGCCTCAATTCCTTGAGCCTCAATGAGCCAGTCATGTACATGAAATGAGCTTCTCAAGCTCGAAAAAGTATACATTCTCAGCAAACACACAAACTTTAAAAAATATCGTTTTCAACTACCTGTTGTCCTGCTCAGACATTTAGCCACCAGTTATGATCGTGACCTGTTTTTATTAGGAAAAACTGTTGGCTGATGTTTCAGAGAACATGTTTCTCTGATGAAATCTCATATATTTGCAAAGAATGTACACAAAGTCTTTTTTCCCTGAATGCAGTTGGAACAAACACCAGAAGCTTATTCCTCCACTCAGAAATGCAACTCTTTTTCCAGTAGGTACTCAGCTTTTCCTCTTGGCTTTCTCCCGAGGCCACCCACATTGCATATTTGTTTTTTTCCCAGCTTTCTGATTGCTTTTAAACATTTAGCTCCTATCAGTTGATGTTTCAGCCAATGAATATATGTAATATTTTCTCAGGAAAGTTCTTTGTTCTCCGAAGATTAATACCTGCTTCAGCTTTTCTTCATAAGCTAACTGCCTGGGTGGTAGCTTCAACTGTTTTCAGTAATTTTACTTCATACAGGAGCTTATCTGCTTCTTCTTGTTTAGAGTAAATGGAGGATGTCAATAGCCAGGGGATTAATGCAGCCTGGAATTTTCTGCACATCAAAGACAAACTTTATGGAAGCCATTAACATCCTCCAGCACAGCAATAACATTCCTGAGTAAAGTCAAAGAGTTGATAACAAGAGATAGCATCAGCTACTCACCTGTTTCTCCTGGCTGTAGTATTTTCCTCTAGTTATCATGCAAAGTTACAATTAGGATAGAATATCTAGAGACAAAAAAAAAAAAAAAAAGTAATTCTGAAGGTAACAGGAAAAAAACTGAAAGACATATAAAATAAGTAAAAAGTAGATTCAAGAGGAAAGCAAAATAAATAATAGGATTTTAGATTTCCATAGATAAACTTCATCAATTAACTGCTCTTATTCAAATATGTCAGTAAATAAATAAATATGGCCAGCTGAAAGATTTATCACAATTTAGTCTTCTCTTTGATATCCCTCTGAAAGTGAATGCCTCTCTTAGCAGCTCCTTCACTATTGTGGTTTCACTATTCACTATTACAGTTTTGAGTCTGGTGTACTACTGACAGCAGGAACTGTCATTGTTTTAGCCTTTTACTGTGGAGTGAAACATTCCAGCAATGCAGAAGCTGCTTATGAGTCACTGAATCATTGAATCATAGAATGGTTTGGGTTGGAAGGAACCTTTAAGATCATCTAGTTCCAACACCCCTGCTTCCTACTAGGCAGGGAAAGCTTCCAACTAGACCCAGTTGCTCACAGCCCCATCCAGCCTGGCCTTCAATGTTTCCAGGGAGGGGATATCCAGAGCCTCACTGGGTAACCTATTCCAGCGTCTCACCACCCTCACAGAAAAAATTTCTTCCTAATATCTAGTCTAAATCTACCCTCTTCCAGTTTAAAACCATTTATCCTGTCACCACATGCCCTTACAAAAAAGACCCCTACAGTTTTCCTGGAGGCCCCCTTCAGGTACTGGAAGGTTGCTGTAAGGTCCCTGGAAGCTTTCTCTTCTCCAGGCTGAAGAGCTCCAGCTCTCAGCCCATCCTAATAGGGGAGGTGCTCCAGCCCTCTGCTCACCTTTGTCATCCTCCTTTAGACTCATTCCAACAGCACCCTTTTGTGTTGGAAGCCCCAGAACTGGATGCAGCACTCCAGGTGGGATCTCACAACAGCAGAGCAGAGGAGCAGAATCATCTCCCTTGACTTGCTGGTCATGCTTCTCCTGATGCAACCCAGCATATGGTTGACCTTCTGGGCTGCAAGCATGCGTTGCCAGTTCATATTGAGATTTTTATCAGCCAACACCCCCAAGTCCTTCTGATTTTTCTGACGAAGAAGCTAAGTCAAGGAAAACAACCTTCAACAGGGAGATGGAGACAACTATTAGAAACTTAAGATCAACATAATTCCTAGTAAAAGAGCTATGAATAGAATGGTATCAGCTGAAGGAAGGTACTCAATGATCATTCCCACCATCTCTGAATCCTGAAAAAATAATCCATCCTTTTTTTCATCATCCCCTCCCGGAAGACAATGAGACAGAAACACTGACATACTAAGAAGTAATGTATATTCCCTGAAAATATTTATAATGAGCCACCCAAAGAAAGCCACAGGTAGAATCTCAAATAACATTTCCCAAGTGTTTCTTATTTCTACAAATACAACACCAGCAAAGGCTGAAGTTAGGCTGATGTTAGCACGAGTTTTCCCAGATCACAAACACAAGTACCTATCTGCAGTCCATACATGTGTATGCACAGCATATTTGATCATCTAGCCTTGCCATGCTTGCTCAGAAACTCAGAAATACTTGGAAATATTTACCTGAAAGTATCTCAGAACACTTGCCTGAATCTGTTATTGTTTTCTTTAACTAGTAAAAAATAACTTATCAATTGCTCTGACACTTGGGCTCAACCAATGAACAGGTGCATGAGCAGTTCAATCTTTAAACTCTGTCCATGCTGTGTACTTATTACATATGACCTAGCTATTGAACATACTAACATAATAAAAAATCAAAATAGAAACGAATTAAGGTACATAGGCAATCATGAACTTTATGTTTTCTAATTTTATGGTCTTCTCTATCTTCTGAAACAGTTTACTATGCATAATAAAATATGTAAAATTGCGTTCGAAGAAAATGTAGAGGGATCTATACACACTCAATTATGACATTTACTATTGTACTGAGATAAGTAATTTATCAGTAGATTGGGCAAAGCAATAAGGTGAGTTATTTCTGACATCTTAGTTATCTTGGGTATCCCTACTTTATACTGTTAAGAAGTCATGTGAAAATCCATCTTTCAGAAATCCTTTCAGTATAAACATCATCTCCCACCATCCTTAGGGCTTGACATCCCAATTTATTGCTGCCTTGATGCAAAACTCACGGCAGCCACGGCAGCTCTTCCACACCATCCCAACTGCATAATTCTACCATTCCACTTCCACCAGTCAAGGGACTAAGGTTTGCATTTATCATTCCAAAAATTTGTGACAATTAAAGCAGGATATACTTTGTAAAAGCTTTTTTAAGCCATGCAACTGGATTAACAGCCATAGACTTAAAGTTCTGCAAAAAGCTGAAAGAGCAGCAAGAATTACCACAGAAGCCTTTCTGACAATTACCTCACCCTGGAAGCTCTCTGAGACACAGCTGGGATCGTTTTGAGACCAGCATTACATAAATACCATATTCTTCTTGTGGTAACTTCTTATATCAACTGATTTTAACAGCTCACTTCTTCCTGCTCATCCATCAATTGAAAGTTCTTCTGCTCTCTACTCCAGTGCAGCATCCATTGCTCTGTATTTTCAGGATTCCCTAGCAAATGAAAGGTTTTTGATTACTTGTCTCTATCATCTTGCTATCAAAGATATTGAATTGCTCAATGTGAATAGTGACCCTCTCACTTCAGAAGCAGTTTATTGGAATCAGGTACTGATTGTTTGACGTTGGAAGAGAATATGCAATTGAAAATGGCACTGTGCAGAGACAGCCACTTCAAAGTCTAAGAATTGTTCATAAATAGGACCAAAATTAAAACCCTCACACCTCATTTTTTAAATTTTATTCAAACCTCCACTTTGATTATACTCTTACTGATTTCCTCATGTCAGAAGATAGACCTTCCCTTGGGCCAATGTTAGTTATCTATGTCAGTGCTTCAAAATCATTGCTCAGTATACTTAGTACAGTTTAATATCTATGGTATCTAGTACTACTGCTTTAAAATACACTTTAAAATACCATAGATACAGTGCATTTTAAAGCAGTAGTACTAGTTGATTAGCCAGGTTATACCAAGCCTACATTAATCTGTTGTAGCATTGTGTGAATACAGCAACGAGGTATCCAGTGCACTTGATGTACAAAGAGAAAGGAGTAATTTACATAGGCCTTTGAATGAAACTGTAAAATGGACAAATGAAGATTTTAACAACTTAAGGCAAAATAAAGTGGCAACATGCCTTATCAAAGCACTTTTTGTGCCATTTTGTAACTCTGCTTTCATTTCGGGTGGACATGTCATTTTTTTCAGCTAGTTGCCTAATGAAATTTCTATTGTATGTATGCAAAGAATGCAAGTAAAGAAGGGTAAATTAACAGGAACAAGATTATTTAAAAGAAAAATAATTTTCTTTCATTTTTGGATTTTAGATAGGCAAACTCAAACTGCATCCATGAATGGATCAGTCTAAAGGGCTTATCTAGCTGCCATGATCTGCATTTTTTTGAAAACTGAAATAAGGAATTGAAACAGTTTCTGAATACGAATAAATAAATAAAGTTACAAAGGTATGTCTTTATTGGAATCATTTTTGTCTTCCTGTAACCACTAAGAAAGATTTCAGTGAGAGCTTAATGTTTTGTTGTGAATAATAAAAGCCTATGACAAGCATCTTAAAGATCAGCAAGACATTTCAAAAGTAAAATGGGTGTGGTTTCGGTTCTGCTATTTGATATTTTTCACAATTTAATCTTTTTCATCATCTCAACTGTGAAGCAGCCTCTAGGTAAGCCTCACTGGTACTTTTTTCAAGAACTGCAAACTGACTGAGACTCAGTAAGTGTGAAAATAATTCCAATAAAGAAAATACTGACAGAGCAGTGGTTTGATTTACCTGACAATTCCTACTGTTTGAGCAGCAGGTAAGGTACAGTTGTGAGAATGCCAGAAACACATGATTGAGGAGAGAGTCATTTGTGGCCAGGCAGATTGTCATTGGTTGAGAATCTCCATCATAACATCTCCATGCAACAAAAAGGCTATAATCATTTGCTACGTTAAATGATTGAAAATTCTATATAAATTCTCTTTTTATAAATATATAAATTCTCTTTTCAGGTCTTTCACTTTTCTTGGATTACTTAAATTGTCATTGATTTAGAGAGGATGTGAATGAAACACACTTTCATGGTCAGGAGCATAGGGCACATAAGGGAGGTGGGTACATGTCTGGGTCACCATCATCTGCATAGCTGAACAATTTAACTTAGTCTCTGGATCCAGATAAACAATAACAAAATATTACATTCAACATTTTAATGAATTTCGTCTACCTAGCTAATGCTGGTTGCTGTACAGTTCGGGTTATAACCCAAATTGTGCCCATTATTTCTAATGGTTAATGTTTTCACTCCTAGCACAGAGAAAAGCTTGACTGCATCTGCTCAGCAGCCCCATGCACTTTGGAAAGATTCTGCTAGGGGCCTTGAAATCTTCTCTTAGAGTCGCAGAATCCTAAAATATCCTGAGCTGGAAGGGATCCAAAAGGATCACTGAGTCCAACTACTGGCTCCACACATAGCAAGCAAAAGGTTAAATCAAATGACAGGGTTGAGGCTATGATGAGTGTCCTGGAGAGCCATACCATCCTCTTAGTGAAGAATTTTTCCTAATATCCATTCCAAATTTCCCCTGATGCAGCATTAAGCCACTCCCTCACGTCCTATCAGTGAGATAGACTGATGAACTAGTCGTGATGACAGCCAACTGAATGAAAATAAATCTGTTTCTTTCTATTTGAGCTTCCTCTCTGATTCTGCCTGATGAAAAGCAGAGATTATTCTTCAGCTCATTTGTGAATCTATCTTTTAGAATTATTTTTCACAGTCAAAGTTATTCTGCAAATTCACATCAAGCTGAGCAACTGGGGCAGATATGTCTGTTGATGGTAAGTCCTGCAGTCAGTAAAAAAAAAAGCAATTACTAAGCTTCACTAAGCCCCTATTTGCACAGCAAACACTTCTGGTGAGGGGGTAGTCTGGTTAAAGGCCTAAGAAGAATGCACAGTCCTAAAAAATGGATGTAGAGGTCTTGCTCCCCATAGTGAAGAATAAATTACCTGGGAGAAGGGTATTGTCTAGTCAGAGGCATATTTTTTTCTTCTAGTTCCTGTTGTAACCAGCAAATAGGACCCTAGGGCTGTACACCATCTGAGCTCACTTCTAACAAGCTTTTTTTTATGACTTCTATAAATAATCTGAGGAAATAGTGTAGAAATCAGGTAAAACAACTGTATTTCTTAAATTTATACATGAAATGCTATCCAACACAGGTTTGTGCCAGTTTTTATCTTTTTTGTTTATCACGGAGGACTTGGAGAAATGTGATCTGTATGTATCTCATAGAATCATAGAATCACAGAATCATTTGAGTTGGAAGGGACGTTTAAAGGTCACCTAGTCCAACACCCCTGCAATGAATAGGGATACCTACAGCTAGATGAGGTTGTTCAGAGCCCTGTCCAGCCTGAACTTGGATGTCTCCAAGGACAGGGCATCAACTACCCCTCTGGGCAACATGTTCCAGAGTTTCACAAACGTTACTGCAAAAAATTTTTTCCTTATATCCAATCTATATCTCCCCTCCTTTAGTTAAAAACCATTTCCCTTTGTGCTATCAGAACAGACCCCTCTAAAGAGTCTTTCCCCTTCTTTCTTACAGCTCCCCTTTAGATACTGAAAGGCCATTCTCAGGTGTCCCCAGAGCCTTCTCTTCTCCAGCCTGAACAGCACCAGCTCTCTCAGCCTAACCCCATAGGAGAGTTGTTCCATGCCTTGGATAAGCCAAAGACAGACAGTAATTCATAGAAAACAGCTGTTACTCATATTTCCAATTCATATGCTGAAGAAGTTATAGAATTTTAAGCAAGATTCACACATCTATGGGCTACAGAATTATATAAGCATGTACTTACAGAATTCTAAAAAATGTATTTTTTTCCCTAAATTTAAGGATCTGACAGTTTATTCCTAATTCAATCTTTTGAGAATATTTAAAGATTTTTATTGCTTCCTCCATTCTTTTTATTATTTTATTAGGGAAAGCAACTTGATATCATGATATAATTGCTAATTATTTCTTTTTGATGCTTTGAAACATGAGTGCACTTCACTTATCTCCTACTACAAATCCTATTTCTCCATGTTTGCAGCTATAATTGCCAACACACTAAATACACTTTAGCTAATTCTCTTTGACAATGTGTGGTTGTTATGCTAGTGGAATATGATAATGTTAGAAAGCATGCTGTTCAGTAAAAGCATGTCCTGAAAATCAAAGATAAGGTCAATATATAGGTTTTGTATAAAATCTATGCTACCAAAATACATTAATGTGAAGTGCACCTAGAGAAAACAGAGAAAAAAAAGTCTATGAGAATAGCCACTATAATAATTATCATTTCTACCATCTGTTTTAATGCAAAGCAATTCTTCTGCAAATAGACATTTATCAGAAATTTTTAAACTTCTGGTGACAAAAATCATATAGTCAAGTATATGTAAACATCTCTGAAGATGAACTGTTACTAAAATTATCTGTCCTCATTCAAATTTTGATTATATAAAATGATTATTTATTTATTTGGCACACAGAATAGAATATACTACTTTCCATCCCAAGTCTTTTTAAGGAGTTGGTGCCATGTACCACAAATACACACTTGCTCCACAGCAGCATCTCCCTATAGTTTTTCATAGTCTTGTCCATGACAGATAATCAAGGCACTGTGCTCTGTGTCAGAGAGCTGTTCAGCTTCAGCATGGTGGGAAACTAAAGAATGAAGCAGCAGCTGTGGGAGCGACTCAACAGCAATTTTGGTTTCATGATCCACTTCAATCTATCCTATTACCCCTCAGACTATTCAAGCTCGATTGTCATTTTTCAGGTTACATGAAGGGCACAAATCCAATTTTTCCAAAGGACTCTGAGCAACATTCAGCTTACTCAAATTTACCACCTCCTTTGGGCATTAACTTAATTGTTATAAACATATGGGCCCCAAGGATCCAGCTAGCAGATGAATGAAGGTTTCAAAGATCACCGTTTGCTTACTGCTGCGGGTAGATAGTCTAGGCACCAAACTTAGCTTGAAAAAAAAGTGACCAAGTTGCCTAGCTTGTAGAGAAGTGGTTTTTTTTTTCCCTATCTGAATATGCTAAATATTTTCTTTCATATAGTCTTCATTCAGTCAAAAAGAATCAAAAAGTCATGGGACTATTGAATTATTTAATAACACTTCTATTAAGGTTAATCTGACACTTAGAACTAATGTAATATCAATCCTGCAAGGCATTAAAATTACTTTAGAAATTCCTTATTGCAGTTATTTTTTTTCCAGATGCTTCAGGTGTGGAGGAAGCAGGGGAGCTCACCTCCTGTGTTTAGAGAATACAGATTGTCCTGCTCCAGAGTATGTCCCCATGGCTCTGGAGCAATATTTTGTTCTCAGAGGAGTCTGAAAGTCCTGACAGAACTGGTGTTAATTGGATGATGTAGCTGTCTGAGCAGAGGATTAGGTAACAAGAGAACTTGAAATCCCTGTGGCTTTAAATCCCTCTTTATGCATATTTAGACAATACAGTAATCCCAGTCACTGCTTAGGAGCAAGATGGCACATTATAAACACCTGTACAAACCTTTTTTTCCCCATTTTTGTTGCATTTTCAAGAAATCTACTGAAAGACAAAAACCTTCTGAGAAAGCAAAGGATGAAATGTATTTCTGTAAGAGTTAAGCTTAACCAAGCACTTTACGATTGCTGAGCTTCTCTCATAGTTCCATGAGAGCTGTTTGAAGAGTTGAAAGCTGCATCTTCTACTGTATGATAGAGAACGGGTTGTTGGTGCTCGATAGCCAGTAACTAGTAATAGTGAGAGGCAATTAAATCTTCAGCAAAACATACCTGCTAGCCAGTAAACAATTAACAGCCAGGTAGTTGACAGATGGCTTTGCATACAACAAGTTAAGGTACTTTCTTTCTAGGTCTTTTTCTCTATTTGTTTTGTAGCTGGTGTCACTTCTCTCTGGCTTTGCTGGGAGGAACCAAACACCATGGGCAGGGTACAGTTGCCATCCACATCAGCAGGCAATGAATACCACCAACAGGAAGCTCAGGGGCTCTGAGAACCTGTTGCAGCTGAAATCAATACCAGTGTGAGGTTAAAAATGCCTGGAATTAGAAGGTTGCCCATTGACTAAATATTTTCCTTGTTTTAAGCCATTGCAAAAGTGCCAACTGGTGCATTTAATCAAAGACTCACAAAGAGCCAGTGGGAAAGAAGGTTATAGCTCTCAGTGTGATCTTTTAAGCAATGTGATGTTTCCTAACAAAAGAGAGGAAAAATCAATTGCAAAGCTGTTTGCTGCATATAGGCAGAGCCTATAATATACACAGCTGACATGAGCAGAGAGCCTCAGAAAGCAGCTGAGAGCAGCACGGAGCCATCTGACATGCACTGACAACTGTGTTTCCCATAGGCTGTGTAAAAAGAGGAGGAATTCAGTAGCAAATTAATCATGAGGTCTCCCTGTTTTACCTTCATGATTTTCAATGGTTATTTACAGCAAGGTGGCAAAATGTGTTGTCTGGATGTGTGATATATCAAAGCTGGGTGTCCTATTTGCACCCTGTGGTGTCTTCAGTGCCTGCTTGAAGCACCAGAGCCCACCAACAACATACCTTAGCTACTTCCCTTTGTGAGATGTAATGCACATAGGTATATTTCCTACCTGCATTCCCCTATCTGCATCAAAGAAGCACTCAGGAAAGAGGAGAGGCAGGAAATGGCTGCTGTAGCTGTCAAAGCAATTTGTTTATGATAAGGGCACCTGTTTTACGTGGCAGTGCTGCCAAAGGATTGCACCAGAGGCTGAGGTCTCTGGACTGGGTACCATACAGGCCTGTGAGGAGAGAGATCTTCTGTTTTCCAGTGTTATAAACTTAATTTTAAAATGTTAAAAAGTGATTGGACTAAGTTAATGTGGGAAAACTTGACTTTCTACAGAGCTTCTCTATAGAGAAGCTATTCCTCATACCTTATAGTTATATTGCATCACAGATTCATTTTAAATTTGCTGGAAGCTGCAGAATATCTCAATCTGCAGGTCTTTTGCTCCACAAAGTTCAAGGGCTTTGCTCTAGAGCACAAATTCATTTTACAGTGAACTACAGGCCCTAAAAACACATCAGTGACTACTCACAACTTAGCTTACAGAAATGAAATAGACTCAAAATTCTTGAGTGAAAAGGGACAAGCTTCTGGTTTGTTCAAGTTATATCATTCATTTCCTTCTTTAGCTAAGCACAAAGACTCATTGTGCTCACTTTTGTCCTAGGGTAAACCCAATGTCTTCACTGAGATCATCATGGATGCCCAGCTGCCATCCTGATATGAGGAAACACAATAATCTCCTCTCCTCTCCTCTCCTCTCCTCTCCTCTCCTCTCCTCTCCTCTCCTCTCCTCTCCTCCCTTCCCTTTATCAATATTTTCCCTCAGCCTAGAATGCGGTGATAACTATGCCAAAAGTCACTGAGCCATCTCAGAAAGAAAAATGCAGTTATAACTAGAAAACTCTGGCGGAAAAAAATAAATAAATAAATAAATAAATAAATAAATAAATAAATAAATAAA
>JAPSGF010000006.1:2426395-2443174 GCA_035772895.1 Perdix hodgsoniae | reverse complement strand
AAATAAATAAATAAATAAATAAATAAATAAATAAATAAATAAATAAATAAAAAATGACATTGACTGCAAGAAAACAAAAGGGATCCTGTCTTCAAATTCCCACCCCATCCTCCTCCCCCCAGAAAGACAACCAAATCAAACCGAAGCATTTGACCACCACAAGTTTCTCAGCAATAACATCACATCATAAAAAATGACGCCATTTCTGCTACGTCTGTAATGCGGAACTCTGTCCAGGAGCAATGATTTCCAGGGAGCCTTAATCTCTAAATCTAAACCGGGATTTCCTTACCGAGCCGAGCCAGCTCCACCCGTACCACCCCCGCGCGCCGTTTGGCTGTTCCAGCAGCCGCCACCAGGTGGCGGCATTTCCACTGCGCACAGCGCTGCTGCGGCGCTCGGAACCGCTGCGCGGTTACCGCGATTCACGCCACCGGCAGCGTGCGTCAGCTGCGCCGCAAGGCAGCGGGGCTGCGCGGGGGCTGCGGCTGTAAAACGAAGGACAGCTGCTTTGTAGGACAGGCTCAAACTGCTCGCTTGCAGTCTGGGCAGTGTAGAATGTTAACTTAAAGGCAGCGGTTGGGAATTAGAGAAAAGTGGTGTGGAAAATGAGCAGTGAGAGGTTGAGGAGCACGTATATGGGTCATGTCCCTACCCTTGCAGATGTCTCACTTTCATTAGTAACTGAAGTTTATGCCGAGCTCAGTGCTTTGCTTGGGGCACAAGAACTAGAGTTCAGTAACAGACACAAGGAAGATTCTATACAGTCTGTTTATATATTGCCTATGTAATCATATATACAGCCTCTTTCCTCTGTATCTACACTCTCATTTCTTCTCCCTGAGAAGTCCAACAGTGGATGTATCGCACAAAGGGGATTGATGAACACAGACAGCAGTCCCCCTGCAGCCTTCTGCAAGCAGCAAGAGCCTTCCCCTTATAAATAACTATTAGTCTGCTTTATTGCAAGGCAATCCCCTGCACTGCTCTTATGCATCACGAGGGGCTCAAACACTGTAGCTAAGAGAGACGGCAGCGTAGGGTGGTATTGCTCACTCTGACATTCTCTGGAGCTGAGACTCCTTCCCATCTGACATCCAGGAAATGGTACTGTTGTCTTTCTAAACTTGTACTACCTTCTGTTCCAACTCCTAAAATATTTATTTGGAACATAAGGCTGGAACCGTCCTCCTGAGTCATCAAATGCATTGGTGACCCATCTTCTACTGTCAGTCCCTGAACACTGAACAGTTGTGCTTCTTGTCTCTACCATTTTTCTATTGAGAAAATAGAAATCCTCTAATGGTTAGGAATTTTATAGTTTCCCAGACTAAGTTTGTTCATGTGCAGTTTGTACACATTTGTTCTTGTGCCTATGATAATATTTGAGGCAATAATTTACTTCTTCTTCCATATCTTCCCCTCCTAAATTATTCCATGGGATGATCCAGTTCCACCTCAGTACAAAAGATTAATTGATAGTTGTTTACAGTAAGTGAATCACAGATTGCTAAGAACCCTTAGAGGGTGGCTTTCTTCACTCTCTTTCATAGGTCCTGCTCTTCCACATATTTTTCTTACACGTGCATTTCCTCATAAATATGCAATTAACAGAAATACAGAAGAATTATTTTGTGCCTGTTAACTCCTTACACCTCTTCCCCAGCATAGCTGCACTGTCAGAATTCCCTTATTTGAAGAGTTGATATAAGGTATACCGACTGTTTTACTCCTACTCTTGCTTACTTGTGAGGGGTGACTTCCTACAGTTCTGTTGTGGTAGTCTGGGATTGCATGAGAAGCCTTCTGCCAGCAGAGTACAGCAGTATTCTCATATCAGCAGAGAACTCCTTGTGCAAATACAACCTTGTTCAACATCCTGGCAACCCTGGCACAGAATGAATAGAGCAAACAACCTGCTTCCTCACCCCTGAAAAAGGATCTGAGCACATTAGCTGGTGCTGTTGGGCAGCTGGAACAGACATTTCTTGCGTGGTACTTCCTGTGTCATTAGTAGGTGATTGCAGACTCCAGGACTGTAAGCTAGAACACTGAAAGAATACATAATTAACGGTGAATGTTTTAATGCAACTTAAGCACAAACCTACCAACGTTACTTATTCTAGTCAATTAGCTTCATTAGTTGTGCTGTTCTTCCAGTGTCCACTTCCCTCTGTTACACTTGCACACTGGAAGACTGAGTGAACAGGTGCAGGGGGCTGCATCCAGAGCTTACCTGCTTGGCACCAGAACGGTGTGGGAGGCATATAGGAAGAAGCATCCTGAACAGCTCTGATGGATAAAAAAGGCTGTGCAAATCTAGGGACAATAGGGGCAAACAGTATCCAGCACCTACTATTAGCATAATACAGAAATTTGGACAGAGAAAGCTGCCTCCCATAAGAATGGAAATCATAAAAGTAGCTATTACTTATCCAATTTAGCAAAACTGTTCCTTCTCTTTGGAAGCTTTTTCTGACTCACAGGAAATGACTCTGCAAAGTGCAGTTGCTGAATTGTGCAGGAGGTTTTGTATGGAACAACAAGCCTAGGACTGGGCTTAAGTCTGCACACTTAAGATTATCTCTGACCCTTCCTCTGCCTGTTCTCATAGACATATGATATGCCTTCCCTACTTCTAATGATAACAGATTTCCAAGCTTTCTATCATGCATGAAGCCACCTGTCCTCGTCTTACATATAAATTTTGCCACTTCACCCAGCAAACCTGGAAAAAAGCCCAGTTTTCTTCACTTACCATTGGACCAAAGGAAAGCTACATTAGCACTATTTAAAGAAATGATGGGTTTGCCTTCAGTGAGGCAGAAGTTCTCTGTAAAATGTTTGATTTGGCAGTTATCTAATTTCCATTTTATTGTAATAAAGTTAGAAATGAGATGTCCATTAATTCTCTTTGAATGGATTGCAAAAAGAGCTGTCATTTTTTTTCTGCAGCCTGAGATGCAGAGTACTTAGAAGTAACTTCTCCAAAGAAGTCAATGACTTCAAGTTCTAGATCTGATTCCATGTCATCCCTTACATTATAACTTCTTGAAAATTTTAATCTATCCCTATCTTCAGCAATTATTTTTAAACTCATTAAGCAATAAAAATACCCTCAGAACTTAATAAGACAAACAGCCTGTAATTGTGTAGATAAAACTCATGAAAAATATGCAAATCATTATATAGGATTGTAGAGCATCATTTTGATGGACACATTTACTGACAATTGCTTAATAACAACTCTGGCAGACAAAGGATCAAAATCTGTAGTCAAATGTAAAAAAAAAAACATCTTTGGGTGTGAAAATGCACTGAGGAGTGGGTTAGCTAAAGCTGCAAAACTGAAGTATTCTTTACTGTTGAATGTGCAGGTTGACACAGCTAGCTAACTGCATTATTTAAAACTGCAGAGGTGGTGCAGATCAGGAACTATCATAGAGATATTCTGTAAGCATCTCCAGGGAAGAGATGCAGATTTTTATAGCAGATGCAGGATTGTGTTCAGACTGGCTATCGACAATGAACAAGCAAGGCAGTAGGAAGCAGGGCTGGGGGGGGGGGGGGAGATGCTCCATGACATGCTGGAAAGATAAGGAGTTTGAATAAAGAGATTTAAAACCCTCCCAAAAAATTCTATGGAACTTAGCATGTTATTTTTTCCCTCTAGATCTTCATGCTTTCCATGATAGCAAAATAATAATAATAATAATAAAAACCTCGTTCCTTAATCTTATGTAAAATGTATGTGTCTGAGCCCTTTTACCCATGCCCATGAGCAGATCCCAGGCTGAAAGCTCTGGGGCAGACATTGCTGCTTGCAGGGTGCAGGCAGTGGGGTGTTCTCCCAGCATGAACCCCTTGCTGCAAGTCACAGGAAGAAGTGGTGATGCTCTGAGCAGGGTGAGTATCACAGGAGTGGGTGGGGTGACACCTACGTAGCAGTCTGGCAGTGGTTCAGATGGGGAGAGAACAGAGAAGATGAAAACCATATTTAAGGCAATTAAGCAGGGTCCCATTTGCTTCAGCAGAGCTTTGGCATTTTACCCTAAAGGAGGATGTGGCCCCGTTTTCTTCTTCCTTTGTTCGATGTTCTTATTCACGGTCCTTGTGAAGGCAGAGATTGTGATCACACTGCACCTTGTTTGAGACAGGCAGACCTGTACACCTGCTGTTACTCACTGTACACTTTCCTTTCTAGTTCACTGGTCTTCTAATTGTGTGCTTTTCACTTTATGCTTATAGAGGGATAAACACGTCTCTTTAATTCTACCTATTAACATTGTCCTCTAATCCTACCCTGAAAATAGCAGAACAAAGGCAGCAAGTAAAATCTGTTTTGCTTGAATGAATTTTCAAAATGTTTTTTGTGGTTTTTTTTAAGGAAAAACACCAGGCTTTCATTAGCAAAGAGTGAGTCACCCTATCAACTGTACCAAGAATAAATAAGAACTGCATCTGTTGAAGTTGAAATTGTGTGCTTTTTCTTTATGGGCAAGCATCTCTGAGGTAAAGCAGTTCAGCTTTTGGGGATGTCATTCCTTCCTCCTCAACCACACCACTCTGAAACGTTTCCTAGAAACAAAGCCACAGTCCCTGCTCCTCGTTCCAACCATAACACAACGCCATCACAAAAAATTTCATACCAAGAATATTCCTAAAATCATCCTTCATATCACACTGCCTTCTTTTTATTGCCAGTATTTGTGTGGTGTGTGTGTGTGTGTAGTCCCATTGGCCTTGTATTTGCAGACTTAAATCTCACAAGCGTATCAGAATTTGGTCTAAGGTAATCTCTGGATTAAAATAAGATGGCAGAAGACTGCACTGTATTGGCTAGACTCAGTTGCTTATCGAAGATCAAGCAACCAACAATCATATCAGGTCTTGAAAAGGAGACGTTGGCTGTCTCTTACTGAAGTTGTCGGCTGTTTGTGAGTAGGGTTTGAGAGGTGATTTTACTGAAAGAACCAGCAAAACAATAACTCTGTCATAGAAGCCATCATTTTGATTTTTGGAATTGCAAATGATCAAACTACAACAGAAAGGACTGGATGCTCATAAGGTCGGATGGGGAATACGTATGGGTACACATGCAAATGCAGACTTACTTCTGTTACGCTAGCAAAAACATTGATCTGGCAATCATTTTTCCTCCCCAGTTTGCAATGTTCTTCTCAGCACTGCCTCTGACCTGCTTAGGGTTTGTGGTACAGATGACTAAGGATTTGATGCAGTAGTTGATTCTCAATAGTAACCAGGAAAGAATCCCCTCAGGCCAAATTTTCCCACAGGTATGCGTGCTCAAATGCCTCTAATAGCCCTGTAGGCTTAAAGGGAATCTTTCAAGTGACAGAAGGAGGGAAGTACTCCTATTCTATTCCTTGGAGGATGATAACAGTCATCATTTGAGATCTGGAAATTGAAGGGTATATTTTTCCATTTCAGAGTAACCATTTGAGATGTTTCATCATAATATAAATTACATCAGAAGTCAACAAGTCGTCTATTGCAGAAGAATTTGATGATGAGATTCTCATTGGGATCTCCATGTTTTATTTCTAGTTCACAGTCACATAAGATATTTATTGGTGACATTTGGCAGTACCTTACGTCACATGTGACTGCAAGCCAAGACGTGATGTGACTAACTGAGAAGGGAAATCACGCATAATGAGATACATCCAACTAAGTATAAACACCCAACTTGATAGAAAAGGGAGAAGTAGAGAGGAGGGAAAAGAGATTCTCTGTGACATATTTTTAGACAGATTCATGAAAAAGCCATTTTGGGAATGGTTTGATTACTCATCGTAGTCTTTAAGAACTTCAAGTACATTGTTACAAGCTGTCTCCATCTGTCAAACCAGTTATGGGCTTTCTTTCTGTGATGCAGAGAACTATGCAGATAGAAGAAACAAAGAAACAACAGATTTTCCTTAAAAAGCTCTGGGCTGAAAGATAACTAATTTAAAAATATTTTTTTTATTATTATTTTTTCCCATTTCTTTTTTTATTTTCATGGTGATGGTGGTTGTTGTTTTTTTTTTCTTCCATCCACTGATAGCACAGTTAAATTCTCCTATATCCATAGCACAGAAATAAAACTGGTCCTGAGGAAGCTCTGCGTTATAGATAAGCCACCTCCTATATTCACAAGCCTTGTCTAACTGGCACATGCTTTTTAAATGCCACTAGTCTAGTACTTGTTGCTAAAAGAAAAAAAAATGTTTTAAAGATGATGCAGAGGTGATTACTGGGGTCATTCCCGGTTAGAGATGAGAAATGTATGAAAGGTTTTCATATATAGCTCCTGCGTATTTGAGTGTCTTTATTTTATTTTTGAGATCAATAAAGCAGAAATTTAGAATTAGGAATATTTTTCTAGGCATTATTGAATTTTCTGGCAATATCTGCTTTCAAGCTTTCTGCTCTGATATTGATTTCTGACAGTGCGCATATGTAAGTGATATGCATACATCTCTGCAAGACTTGGTTGAAGGGAGTAAGGAATGCCAGCAGCAGTGGGAACTCTGCTTCCCACTCCCATTCCTACGCTCCTGAATGCATTAGCAGATTTCTGTTACATCTCATAGCATAAAAAATAAGTTTAAAAAAAAAAAAATTTAGGGCCTTCCCCTCCTTAACATGCTACTGCTAAGAGGTATTTTTGAATTCTTCGATGAGCATCAAAAATATTAGTAGAAAACAGCCACCTGCTACAAAGGTGTTGAACGTGAATCTGAAAATATGGAACTGCAAGCAGCATGTGTTGATATTCTTCCCTCACCATTTAACAACCCAAGGCTATAACTGATGCCTGCTGCTGGGTCGCTGCTCCTTTTCCTTTTCTGTTGCAAAGTCACGTAAGAATCTCATACTCTGCCTTGCACTGCCTGAACAATGACTGCAAGAAATGTAAGCGATGTTTCTGATCCATTCAGCTGCTGTGTACGGCTTTGCTCCTCCAGCACTGACTCGGTAAACAATTTTTTCCGACCGCATAGAATTCAGTGGATTTCTTAATGAGAGCATCTATTCATTCAGAGAAAATAGCATGAGTATCAATGGAGAAAACAGTGTGATTCTGAATGGATGGAATGTAGGCAATTCTAACAATGTCAGATCCTTTCTGCTGGCCCTTTAAGTGATTTAGTGCCCCTAAAGGTCCACTGAAATCTGATACTTGGTGAATGGCAAGAAAAGATTTCTAAATGATAAGTTATGGGGAAAATAACAGACAGAATGTCAAACCCCGACAGACAAGTGTTTTCCATGTATTCATTATCAAGTTGTTTTCTTTTTTTGCATGAAAGTCTCTTTCGTCTATTGAGATTAATATCAATTAGATGGGACTTACTGTCTCAATAAACGGCTTTGAAACTGCTGCCATTCCTTGGCTGCATTTAAACCACTTGATAGCAGCCTTTTGTCATAGACTGATACACAATTTGTGTGGCTGCAGTGTGCCTTGACACAAATCAGAAGTGAAGAGATCAAATAAATCTCTGCTATAATTACAGGGCTTCCATGTGAGCTACAGCAAGACGGATTTGACTCAGGGCTGTATATTTAGCCTGGAAACAACCAGCCTGGGCATTGCGAATTGGACAGACCCGGCACACGTGCAAGCACTACAGCTGCCATGGGGATGCAGATGCTAATAATTCTGCAGCTTTGTACCCCGTAATTATGCACGAGCTGCGCAGTGGTTCAGATTAAAGAATTAAACAAAGTGCTTCTCCCCCCCACTCCTGGCGGAAAGATAATTCAAACACATCCGATATTCGTAGACAGTTGGACAGCAGCTGAGGTTTCATTAGGAATCCCACGTATGGCCAGAAGCAATATACACCTCGGTGTTTCCGGGAGCCGCAGGCAGCCAGAGCAGATGGTAGAAATCATCATCCCCAGACAGTCATCAGGGGAACCTCAGGCCACATGCTTGGATTTTTCTCAATGAACCGCACACAAGGCAGGCATTCGATCCATGTGACTGCAGCTGCTGGCTCCTGGGGGAGCAGGAGGCGGCGGATCGGAGGAAGTCTCTCGCAGGTTATTAACAGGTCATGCTGTGACATTAGCTGTCCGGAAACATCGCTTCTCCCGGGGGGCGACGGGGGGGCAAAAACAAAGCGAGAGAGAGGTTCCTCATCATTCAAACACAGTTCACTGCTTACAGATTACAGCACGTAATCTGCTTGGCAACAACGCAGCGCACAGAGACATGCTGCTATCTGACTCCCTTCTTTCTTCTAGCTGTTTCCATCAGAAATGGCAGAAGAAATCCTTGAAGCAGCAAATGTCCTATGCAAATCTCTGGGGAAGAGGACGACAGCTTCCCTCTGATTTTCAGAATGAGAGCTGGCGGCAGCACTGACTGTGACAGCTGAGCTCCCTCATTCAGATGTCCCCAACCTTTTTGTCTGTTCGTGACACGTTCAGCGCTGCTTTGCTCATTGATCATCAGTGCCTGTCTGAATCACCAAGCCCCTCCTGTGAGCACAGACACTTACTGTGACCGTCTGCCTCATTAGGGGAAACTTGCCTTGGAGATGTCTGCAGGTAGCAGGATATTTAGAGAAGCAGAATTTGAAAATACAGCATTTGACAATAGTGAATGGCTTTAAAAATCACCACTCCATCCCTACAACTGCCTACGACTTCCCTCTCACTTCATCCTGCCCATGTCCATCCATGCACACCTGCAGATGGGAGGAACCCCTGGATTTAAACATCCAGCTTCAATATTGGGTGGTGGTGTTCAACCTGAATGATTCTGAATGACACCTGGGTAGCAGGGGAACATAAATATATATGTGAGGTGGCTGTGTGCACAGAAATGAGTAGGTGAGGATGTGTACATGTATTTGTAAATACAGATGAAGTTATTTCATACATAGAAGTTACTTGATTCTCAATTTCCTATGCATTCCAAATGGAGCTTATAGGGATCTGAAGCAGATTTTCAATTAAATACGTCTCTCGAGACTTTTCTTATGTTAAATGAAGTCCTTCACCAGCCACATTTCTCTGTAGAGAATTGTCGTTATCTGCCTCCTTTACAAATCTTAGACATTTCATGCACACAGATTTCACTCAAACTCCCCAGGTAGATCCTGGCTGGGCAGATCTCAGCTGTTTCTTCCCGGCTTCTCCAGCATGACTCAGGGCTTTGCCAGACCCTTGCTTAGGACATCAAAGTTCATACTGCTGCCCTATGAATCCTTTCCAGTACATCCATGCTTTTTTTTCCCATTCCACACTGGGAAATACTAAGTGCGGACCATGCAGTGCCCACCACGGTTTTCCAGTACCCTTTGCATTTGGATTTCACAAATTGCCTTGTCAAGCAGCAGAAACCTGGATTTGTTGTGCCAGTGCTGACCATGGGTCTAGGACTTGATGGAAGGAGCCAGGAAGGCTGGCTGTGGAGAGAGAGAGAGAGAGAGAGAGAGAGAGATGAAGATGTACTCAGTGCTGTAAGCTGGTTACAGCACTCAGCAGTTACATTTGCCTATTTATCCCCTTTGGAAGCATTTACTCACGTCTGTAAAATAGGGTGAAAACCCAGAGCCTGAAATTAGTGTGCCCCTTTGCTAAGGACCAGCTAGCAAACAGCAGTCAGGCTGTTTGTGCTGCAAGAGAAGTGAGGCCTGGGCCTGCTCAGCTATCCTGTGCACTCAGGCAACATCTCAGCAGGTTACCAGGGTCCCTCACGTCACCTGGAGACAGGCAGTGTTCCAAAAGATTCTCTAAAATTCAAACTGGAACATGTGTGATACCAAGTTTGGAGTACTGCCCACTCCTACAGAGATCTGGTACCTAGAGAGCAGCTCTGGGCCAGAGTCTGCAGCCACCTCCCCTGGCCTTTGGCAAGAGGAGAAGAGGCAAGGTTTGCGTAGAGGTAACATCCTTCATACAGCAGCTGTCAGAACTAGAAAATGTGAGCCAGCTTTCCCACTCATAAGACCCTCATTGGGTCTGAATCGGCAGCAGGAACTTTATGTGTGGGAACAATTAGCTGCTGACAGCAGTTCTTAATTCGCACAGACACTAAGATTTGTGAGATTGGAAATGATGATGCACTGTATCTTCATGCCAAAGTCTCACACTTGACTTCCTTTTAAATCCTCTAATTGTCTCTTTGCCTGTAAAAGACCTATGCTCTTAAATACTGGAGCTTGTGCTGACTTGTCATAGTCTAAATGCTATTCTTCCATTGGCATTTTTTTTAGAATACATGATTGCAACAGTAAAGAATATTGTCAGAACACTGAATTAACAGGAATGAAAGTGAGAAGTAACTTTTTTTTCTTCTGAGGACTCAAAAAGTGTGCAAAGTTCAATTGTCACAAAACATCACTCAAGAAAAGGTTCCTCTTTTTTTAAAGACAGCTCTATTAAAAATACTTCTTCCTGTAACATAGAAATTACTTTAATCCTAGCAAGAATTATCTACAGTACTAAGCCTAGACATGTTCTTCTTTATTAGAGAATATTTTCATATGAGCCACTTTAAAAAAGAGCCTTTTATGTTCCACCAACTGATGAGCGCTAATGTCAGTGCAAAGAACAGGATTTAAAAAGAAAGAAGTTAATGATGTGGGATGCAATTAGCATTTGTGAAAAAAAGTCAAACTGACAGCTCCCCATGAACCCCAGGTTCACCCACAGATGCAGATCTGTTAGGATCCCTCTTGGGATGCCACATCCCATCCTCCTCGCCCTCCTAAGTGCCATTTGGTGCTGCACATGTTCTCCAGACCAAAGTCCCCAATGATCATCTAAAGCAGCATTTCCCCTCCTCCAGACCCTTCCATGCTGCAGCTGGAGCTGCTTTGGCCCAGAGGTTTAACATGCTGACCCACCAACACAGCAATTACCCGGTTACTTCAGATGTGATACATCAATTCTGGTAGTCCATCCAACAGCAATCGATACTGAAGGTCTCAGAGGTGAGTGCAAAATCAACAAATACATCTGAGGTAATTCTAACACAAGCAGTATGCTTTGGATTTATCTTTGTATTGACCATATTCTCTGAAAGATACGCCTTTTCTTAAGCTGGACTAGTTAGGGTTATCCTAGCCATTCTCAGCTTATTCTTTCTGAAAGTCTCCAGTGCAATGATGTTCAGAGGTTATTTTTTTCCACTGTATCTCTGTAACAGCTTCAAACTTGTTACCTTTGAAGTTACTGTTCTTGTACTTCACTGTGAAAAGGAATGCTAACTGGCTGGAGGTCATTCAATCAATGACCTTCAATTTTTACTCCACCACCACATATCCATTACCTTCCTAAAAAAATTCTCTCTTTTTCTTTATTTTTTTTTTCCCTCATAGAAAGCCTTTAAATGGAATCTTTGTTTCAGAAAGCATTTATAGAGTCATAAATATTTTGTGTTGTTCCTTTTCAGACCTGAAGCTTTGTTTTGGAAATGGGGAAAAAAAGAAATCAACATACTTTTCAAGGGGAGATCACACCACTTGTTTTTTCAAGGTGTGAAGCACTTATAACACTTCTATTTTTCCATTTTCATTCTCTGATTCAAGCTGACAGCTCAGCTACGCGTCCATTCACTTCCTGCAGGCAATAGAAGCAGTGTTTGTGAACAACATACCAAGAGGAAATGGGCAAGGGTATTCAACTCATTTTCCCACATGTCACTCAGACTCTAAAAGACAACAGCACAGCATCATGTTTTCCCTTCTAATATCAGCCGAATATCCAGGTTTTATCCTAAAAAAGGCTTTTAGAAAATCAATAAATTCATGGGGGAAAACACTTGGCTTTTTAAACAATACCTGTGTGAGGAACTGAGCCTCACAGAATGGGAAGGAAAACCATAATAGCAGGACTAAGATCACAGAAAAATTCTGTGGTTGCATTTCAAACTTGAGGAACTAGTTTATGCCCATCCTGTGGCATAAACTCATCATGAATATCCTCAGGCACAGCCACAGCCAGCACATTCCTTTGGGTTTATTATGGGGAAGCAAGAGGACATTGCTTCACCAAAGTATATGGGCTCATTTGGAGATAAACTGAGAGGATATTAGGGCTTCTGGCAGGGCAATGAGCTATGTGAGACCTAGAAGGAGCAAACCAGATCACAATAGGAAACATGCTTATCTCAGAGAAAGCTTATGCTGTTTTTCCTACCCTGACACAGTAGTTCAACAAATCCTTGGGGTGTCAGAAAAAGTAGGCTGAGAAAGGTGATAGGAGGATACAGGGATGCAGCATTAATTCAGTGAGGCTGGTGACTCAGTCACTGAGTTACTGATTGCCAAACATAACCCGGTACCTTCAGAGAATAAGAACACACAGAAAGCTTTAAGAAAAGCAAAGGTACATTAAAAACATGCATGAGAAAGGCAAACACAGAGAAAACAGGAAGCACGGAGAACGGCAAACAAAGAAAAGGAAGCAACAGAGATAAAGACAAATACGCACAGAACCAGAGGTGGGCAGAGTGAAAGGCAAACACGCAAGCAAAATATAGTGATTAAAATAAAGGTTATCCTGTAAACCTTTCTGGAAATTTATTTATTTATTTATTAACTTCTGAAGAAAGGATTCAGTTGTAGCAGTGATTTCACAGCACAGAACCAGGACACAAATTAAAGTCTGCTTTAATTAGTAACTACTCAAAATCTGTAATTATAAAACAAAAATTTCTTTTTTTACAGTTGATGAAAAAAAAATCTGGAGTTTTCATTTTCTTTTTCAAGAGTTTCGGCAAACAACAAAGTGCCGAAAAGAACTATGTATCTTTTTCTAATAACAAATCTAGGAACCTCTTGTGAATTATAGGGCTGTTTTAAAATAAAAGCAAGCAAGCTGTCCATCTCCTTCCAAGTATTAATGCCTTTGAGATAATGAAAAAATCAGATCTAGCTTGTGTTATATTGCATGCTTTGATGAACTCAGGTTACAGTTGCTTCCCATTATACGCAGCCTTGTTCTGCTAGTTCTTCTGTCAAAGCCATAGTCTATGATTACATCAGGGTCATCACAGTTGTTCCAGTTTGCTCTAGAGTGAAGTACAATGTCACTGGAAATAAATGACTTTTTTGTTCCATATTTGAGAGAACTAAACTGCAGTGACACAAAGTTCTCTCAACTGGAACCAAAATATACCATTAGCCACAAACAGCAGTTTTCCACCAATTTGAACAACACATAGCAAAGTAAGGAACATAATTTCAATTGGTAGGAGTGAAGCTAAAGGTGAAGCTAAACTCCAATAATGGAGATTAAGAAAGAAACGTCCTAGCTCTTACAAGGAGCAAACAGTACTCCACTCCTTCAGCAGCTGCCATCAGCACTCCGCTGCTGGTAAAGTGTCCTTCCTTCCTTCTCTCCTTCCATAAATGGGTGATGTAGACAATTATAATTCAAAAATTCTAATTAGCATATGCTGTAGAGCAGGTGCTCTAGTGAAATCACAAGCATCTGAATAAAAGCTTAAAGGCCTTAGACTATCTTTTAACACCAGAACAGGAGTCTTCAATCAGGTCTGCTATGTCTGGCACATACTGAGAGTTAATTAGGTTTAGCAGTAGTAATTATAATGGAAATGCTTGGGTTTGTGAGGTTTGCTTTTTTTCTTTTTTACATCAGTAGCAAGACCTGAGGAGAACTCAGCTTACGCTCTCAAGGTGATTCCCCCCCCCGTGCTAGCTTGGGGTTCTAAGCATTTATCCTCATCTTGTCTCTCCTGGTGGTCAAATTCCACACTGTAGGTGTTACTATCTATGGCTCTGCCTTTTGGATAATTAACTTAAGTGCTTGGGTGTACCATAACTGGGAAGTGTTACCAACTTAGAAGTGAAGCACAACATATGCACTGCTGTAAATTAGCATGCAAAACATCTGCTTTGCTTCAGGGAAAGTGAATACACAAGAAATAGGACATGCTTGAATCAGGCCCTCAATCATGAACACTTAATTAACCTAAATAAACTTAGACCTGAGAAGCATGTTTTATGTTTCTTCATTTATTGTCAGTTGATGTATGGCCCAATTTGAGACACTTAAATTCCCTTAGCTTGGGCAAGGACTGCAGAATTATTCCCCTGGGTTGCATGTTGTTGACCTAACAAATCATAACAGCTGTTTATGACCAGAGGTGCTAATGCCATCTTCTTCACATTTCCAGTAAACCAGCTTGCAATGTATTAGTATAGTAAGCATTTGGTCCCAAATCATATGACTTCTTCTTTTTTTTCTTAGCCAAAATGACAATTCCTTCTGCAATGAAGAGTCATAACTGAGAAACATTGTTCTTCCACACAGTAGCACTAAAAACAAGCAACCAAGTAAAGGGGAGGGGGGGGGAGGGGGGAAGAAAGGGGAGAAGAGCACAGAGTCCAGAAAATATGAATGCAAGGATATTGAGCAAAAGGGGCTAAGCTACTTCCACGCTAAGAGTCTGGCCTCCCAGAAGAGACATTGAGTACTTGCATGATTAGGCCAATAAAAGTGATTTCACTTTGGAATGAATTTATGACCCACTTTCAAATCCCTGAAGAAAACAGGGATTTAAAATGGGAAAGCTGAAAAGCCACAACAGCAGCAATGCAAACGTCTGCTCTTTTTCTCAGTCTTATAATAGTGTCATGGCCCTGATTTAAAAAAAAAAAAACAGTATGTCAGCAACATGCTGGAGGCAATGGAAGTTATCAATCAGTAATGCGAGGTGGACTTAAGCAGCTTAATAAAGGGCAAAATTCAATTGATTAATGGCCAGGGAAGTACTCACTGACGTGGAGGCTTCAAGGAATTACAATCTGATTAAAATTTCATTTTAGAAATGAAGGGATATAGGATGCTAATCAGTCTAAACCACAGATTATTAGTGCTAGCTATTTGTAACAGCTGGGGCCACTGTGAGAAAAACAAAACATGACTCAGTTTGGTGAGAGGAGGATGTCATTTGTTTTATTGAGAACTAGAGCATATCAGAGCAGAGCAAACTGCACCAAGTTTGTTGTCACTGGCTGCCATCTGACACCTGAAAACCCAGTTGTCTTTCAGTCGGCTTTCATGGGAAAGGGAAAACTCAGAGCTCTTCGAGTCACCTACAGCGTAATAAGGTTCTGCTTGCTCAGCAAGGCCAGTTCAGAAAGCTCTAGTGTCCTCAAACTAGGGCAAATTGGGTACAAATGTATGGTGGATTTAAAACTCATGCAAACAGGACAAACTGGAAGAAAGAATATTCCTTCTCCTTTCTCCTTGTTTTTGAATGAACATCTCTCTGGGCTAGGAATTCAGTTCCAAAGTTCAAAGATACCCTGTGGTAAGAGTAGCTGAGATATACCTCACTGCATTTTATTTTCCATAAAGTAGCATTTTCATGAGCTTGCTTGAAAAAGAAGATTTAAGGCAGTATTTCTCACCTCCTCCTAAACTAAGCAGATCATTGTTGCACTGCGGTATTTATACTATGGCTTTTATAGCCCCAAATTTGAGCTTTCCCAAACCACTTTGGTACACTTTCTGGAAAGTAGTGCCTTGTGCTCTGTGCGTTTTCTTTCAACTCTGTTATTGATGGTATTGGTTTGCTCTGACATGGCTTCTAGATATGAGAACAAAGAGCTGTGACATTTCAGAATGAGACGTGTAAAGTCATAGTTAAGATTCAAATCCTTTAATCGGGGCCAAACATCTGTTGTTAATTGAAGTTTTGAGCACTGATCCAAAATTGGAATTATTCTGGCGAATTATGCAAATTCTAAAGACTTATCAGTACAATGTCTAGCTAAGGAGATTTGATTTTTAAGAAATCGGCAGAATAAGTGAGTAATGCCTCACTTCCATGTGCTTTATGCCCCTGGAAAGAGTAATGTTTGGCACTAAAAAAAAATTCTAACTGCTTTTTAAGTGCCTACATGAGGCGTGAAAATTGACAAACATATTATTCTTATAGCTTTTTTAGCATTAAACAAAACAAAATAAAACAAAACAAAAAACAAACAAGCAATGACAAAACAGTTGCCTGATCCTGACAACTGTAAGCTCATTTCTGGAGCACTGTCAAACACAAAGGGAGGGATAAAAATAAAAACAAACAGACAAAAAATCCAAGGATCAACACATTCTAGTCTGTCCGCTATATGTGAATATTACCTGCATTCAGACCTTTAAGCAAGCTTTAGCTTTTGGAGCTGAGTTCACATTATAAAGCAGAAAATGTCCTGGACAAAATGAACTTCTTAAATGGTAGATATGAAAATGAGTGAATTTTTCTTGACTGGACTGATGCATTCCTGGTGTAAAATAAAGAGTTTGTTCTGTGGCCTCCACTGACCTAATGAACCATTTGGAAAAGCTTAGTGGTTCTTCTGATGTGCCTTGCTTTACAGCATGCATTTCCAGGTAAGGAACAGTCCTTTTATGTAAGGGACAATGCATATAGACCTTATTACTAGGGGAGAATTTCCAAATGGAGTCTAATCCTGATTTATATCCCTCTCTGTAACCCACTGACAGGCGCGTGCTGAACCTCAAAGATGTGCTAGAAAGGAAAGCACGTTGCAGATGTGTTTCAGCAGTCATCATAGAAGCTGGGTTTCAGTGTACATTATTCAATGACACTAGATGGCAGAGCAGCTGTGTTTTGAATTAGTTAAAATGGCATCTTCTGGAGTGGTTTGCTGTTATTTTATTTTTATGATGTTACAGTTTAAAATGTTAACTTACATACCTATGCTGGCTTTTGACTTTTATGAATTTCATGGCTCTTTCAAAAAGATTTAAAGTCAAAAG
>JAPSGF010000006.1:2412001-2426385 GCA_035772895.1 Perdix hodgsoniae | reverse complement strand
ACTTTTATGAATTTCATGGCTCTTTCAAAAAGATTTAAAGTCAAAAGTGTAAGAGGGTCATATAGAATTTCTTAATCTGATCCAAGGGTGAAAGGCTGAAAAAGAGAAACAGAAAAGACCATCCAGAAGCCATATGGTCACAGCAGCTGAATCTCTGTTCCTTCGAGAAGAGAGGATATAAGTCTTTTGTCTAAGAAAAGCTGTTGAATTGGGGAACCGGAAGATTTTGGACAGAACACTGAAAGAAAGTTCAAAGCACTCTAGAAGCGTGCAAGAACTTGTGTATTATTAGAAAGGAGCAGCATTGGGTCTGGTCTTTGAGATGCCAAAAACAGTTCTTTCTGCTCTCAGGGACCAACCACAGTCACGTCCCATACATGTATTCACAGAAGACAATTTGGTGGTCACACCAGCTGCAGAAGCCCTGTGAGCCCCTTGGGGCCATCATCTCAGAGTTATGTTCACAGACTTCTGTAGAGACTGTGCTGGTAACACCTCCCCACTATCATCACTGCCGACAGGTTGGGTTGCACCTCATAGTTATCACCCTGAAGAGTATTATTCTGTACTCCCCAAACAAGACTGATCATATCAAGTCTAAGGCATTCTTCCACTGTGACTTGTCCTTAAAATGAGCAGCTGCGGTTGTCTTCAACCCTTCATATCTCACAGAAGCATGGCATGTGCTAATGTGACTAATTCCTCCCACAGCATTGTTTAAAATTGTTTACCTGTAAACACAGAAGTTTTATGAGGATCTTTGCAGAGATGAAATCAGTATTAACAAAGATTTTCCAGAAATGCCAACACATGTTCTAAAACAATACAGAGATTCTGGGGAAAAAATATTTTAGGAAACAAGAAGTCTTATTTTGCTACAACGCTTTTCATTTAAGGCCCTGCTAGGAACTTAGAAGGAGATAGACAGTATCTTTGCAGACATAATGCACAAAGCAGAAAGACATGACTGCAATGGAACTGAAGCCACAGCGAGGAGCAGAATCCCACAGAGCCCGGCCACCCACAGGACCATACAGCTCAGTCATTGTGTTGCCAGCCCTGCTCACCTCTGTAGTCGTAGGTGTAAAATGTTCTTCAGAGACAGAAGGCAGACTTGTACTGCAATATGCACTTTGTTTCCACCTTCTCCTTAAATCCAGACATCTGGAAGTTCTTCAACAGAGTGGTGTGAATAGCTCAGACCACATCTCTTCAGGAACAGGAAAAAAATCAGTTCAGTCAGCTTTGCACCCCTTTTCTGTTTCCTTACCTTCAAGAGGAGTCAAGAAAGGATATCATACTGAAATGAACATTTGCAAGTACAAATTTTAGAATTGTACTGCTATATCACAGAAGAAATAGAGACAACATGAGCGATGCTGCCAGAACACTGCAGCATTATGTTAGTGCTACCAGGGCCCGTCTTCTGATGTTTTGGGGTCAGCTACAGCATGACACAGAGTGCAAAGGAGAGAGCAATCTGCAGATGGTAATTGCTGTCTCTTTGTCCGTGTCTGTGAGGATAAGACCATCACCCTTCCCCAAGCCAGTGCTGCTGCCAGAGGTTGACAGGAACAGTCTGCAGGCACACACACCTGTGAACACGGACCGTAAACATCACTTTACGCCTCCGCAAACTGGACAAAGCCCTCAAAGGGGGTTGAAGGATTGAATAAATGCATTCAAAAAGATGCTGGCATGGGAGTTGCTATGGAAGCAAGAAGGAATATTTTTAGATTGTTCTTGCATCACATATTCTCCCACACAGAAACTCCCGTTCCCTCAAATTACCTTTAGCGAGAAGTGAAAGATGAGCATCTCTTCACTTCATCATTCCTTCTCTCTGTTTCCTGAGCTGGTTGTGAGCCCATGCTGGACTCTCATCATAGTCCCCTGAGAGCCTGAAGGTTATTAAAAGACAGGAAGATATATGTGGCTGCTATACAGAGAAAGGACAATTTTTTTTTTCCTATTTGAAATCCATGGCTAGCTTCTGTGTATTTGTGTAATGAACGGTCATTTGTTTCTTTTTTCCTGCAAGTTCTGAAAGGGCAATGGAAATAATATTAACTCGGATATACAGACCTCCTGTGCAAGGAAAAAACACACTAGTTAAGTGATATGCATTATGCAGAAGACATAAACACACATATGTTTGTGTGTAACTGTATGGTACCCTAGGGAGTAATTATCATTTTGGCAGAGCAGTTAGCAACTATTTCTGCTTTTCTGCCATGGAAATTTGATGGGAAGGGGACTGTTTTGGTTACAAAAAAAATAAAAATTAAAAAAATTATAGTGTAACATTTTAATATAGCTACAGGATACACTTTGAGATGGATAAGCTAGCCAAGTTTGATATTATTTACCTACCAGTGACCTCCTCCTTCATATTCTTTTGCTGATTTCTAATAACAGATTTATGACAGAACATGAAGTGGAAAGTTAACAGATGCCCCTTCTGAAGCATTATCCCATTTTGAAAATGGGGTAAAAAAAAAAAAGTCTTTAAGCAGATTTACTATTTTCTCCTCAGTATTGGTTGGAGGTTAACACTAGGGAAAACATTCTTTCAGGACCAGGCAGCCTTACTCAGAGCAAAGGGATCCTGCAGTATCTACAAGGCAGCGGGCTGTGGGGCTTCACAAAGCCCTACAGGCAGTTGCCAGGTTGCAGATAAGGATCACTTTCACACAGCCTCTTCAGCAAGTGGCGGGATGTTGGGGAGAGAGCCCAAGTCTTCCGGTGCACACAAGTTCCTCTTTATAGTCACGCTATGAAATGCCACATCCCAGATAAGGCTTCCCACAGCGGTCATTTCTTTCCTGGGCCCAGCACAGTGCGTCAAAAGGGTGCCACCAATCACCTGCTGCAGCTGGGTTCAGGCACTCTCAAAGCCTTAATGTTTGTTTTTACAACAGCCTGCTTCAGCTGAAAAGTATAGTAATGAAATAAATGTCATATGCCATGAAATGAATGGAGATCCCACACTTGTTCCTTTCATCCTGCAGCTGTACATCATTGCCTGAATTTCTCCCAATCCTATGGGAGAAACAGAACATGCCTGCAATTTCTGTGTTTACTAGGAGTTTGGGAAGGCTCCCAACCACCCATCCGTATTGACGTAAGTGCCACTGCCCACCCCACCAGCAATAGAGACACTAGTGAAGCAAGCAATAGAGGACTCTCTCTAGCAGCACACAGCGTGCCCTGGAAGAAACACCTTGGGAGGAGAAAGGCACCTGGTGATGGAGGGGCTCAGGAAGAGAGTCGCTGATACATGTCCAGAGGGACTAGTCTCATCTATTCATTTTCAGGAGGCTCCATTTTTTACCATGGCCTTCATGGTAACCATGGCCATCCCCTTCATGTTTGTCAGCTTAAAGGGATTAATTAGCTTGAAACTCTCAATTAATTACCTGTTGACACTATGTTTTGTCTCCTTTTGATTTTATGTAAGGAAGGAGATGCAACAGTAATCTCTGGAAGAAGTGGACACCACCATCCATCACATAAAAGGTGATTAACAGCACTGCTTTAACCAGTTAGCCCAGTCAGGAAACAGAAAGCAGCATTTCTCTGCAGCCCTGTGTGGGGCATACCTTCTACAGAGCTGCCTCCATGATGCAGAAAGGAGGCCTGAGTTCTCTCTGTCACTGAGTGAAGGAGGAACAAGCATGCTCTGCTTTCAGATTAAAGATATGCAAAGGAGCAGAAATCTGTAAAGCTTCCTTGTACCCCTGGTAGGAAGGAGGAATGCTTAAGAAGTGTGTTTTGTGCCTGGTGCCCCTAATGTGTGACATGCAAATAACTTTCAGGGTTTCCAGCTAGTAGGAGGTAGGGCTTCCAACTACCAGCACAGTACAAACTGCCTAGTGAAGGACAATTTGAGAAACACATGAGAATCTGAACACAGGAAAAGCTTGGAACAGCTCATCCCTGTGAATTACTGAAAACATGTTCCTCTCAAGCCCTCTTTTTCAATGGGCTGTTTTCTTCCTCACCATCTAATGGTTACACTTTCCATCACTGAATCTTGAACAATATTTTCTCTCAGGTCAAATTTTAGAAAGCAGAGACAGTGGCTTGAGCCATATCTGAAGAAAATATCCAACAGACCACCTCTGTTCACTGCCAAGAGAAAGCACAAAACCCAGGCAGACCAGGCTTTCTTGCAGCAACTGAAATATCAATGGAGATAGCAATTGCCAGCCCAAAAGCAGGAGAGAATAGCGGGCAAGGTAATTCTAGACTAGCTGGTAGAACAGTGGGCGGGAGAACAGAAACAAAAGAAAACTATAGACAGTTTTGAAGCAGGACAAGCCTAGCTTGAATGCTGCAACCTGCAGCAACGAGACTTTCCTTGTGAACAAATAGATTAAAATAACTGGTTCAGCAGTGACTTGGATAAGAGTAACCAGAAAAAAATAAAAAAAAAAAAGAGAGAGAGAGAGAAAGAAAAATTATCAAAACTCTTAAAAAGCTTGCAGTAACAAAGAACATCAGCGACTGCAACAAGCATTGATGCAAAGACATCCGGGTTGGGCAAGGGCCACTTGAGTAATTAATCAGGTGAGAAACTTAATCTACCCACTTAGGCCGTGGACGCTGAGAACACTGTAGTACTGCCAAGGATAGTATTGCTGGGTAAAGTGTTTGTTCAACTCAGAAAAAGGCTGCATTGTTTCAGACATAAAGAGCATGTTGTCTAGCGCTCTGCAGTAGTACTCTGCTGTACCTTTCTCACAGCCACATCATGGAAGTTATATTGGATATTGGCTGAGAGATACTTTTCCCATAAACAAGCCAGGAAGAAAGGAAAGAACCCCTCAGGTTTGGGATGGGCAGAGAATAATCTGCAGCATCCAGTCCTGAAGATGAGTTCTTTCCTCACTGGGAAGATATTTGTGTTACTAAGAGACAAGAAAACGCTCACAGAAAAGAAGTAATGCAGTTCCTTCTGCAATTCTCACCTCCTGCATATGGGGCAAAGATCCAGCAAAACTGTCCTGACTGCAAGAGCGTAGCAGGGAGACATAGGCCATCCTCTGTTACCACTGCCTCCAGGGAAGGCCCTGCAGCAGCTCTGGAACCAGCCCAGAGTGTGGTGACGGAGGCACGGCCACTGACACGGAGTTACCTACAGACAGCGTGACCCGGGCAGGGATGGCAGTAGGGGTAAGGAGCAAACCAAGGGCTCATCTTCCTCACTGTAATGTGCTACAAATTATGATACTTTTATTATATGTTTTTTAAGCAGTGTTGTGCTTCAGCAGGCATTTTAGAAATGGTTGAAGAATTCTGGTACAGAAGAAATAGGACTGGGATATGCATTGTACAAAACATTTTAGCAGAGCAGGACAAGCAGTGCCAGCGCAAGCAGAAAAGGAAGGAATAAGATAGCAAGACATAAGAAATGTGAACTTTCTGGCTTTAAATGATGGACATTGTTTTTTTCCTTACTTACGGCTAACTCTCTTCCCAGCTGACTCTGTGATAATTGCTTTCTCTACTCACCTCATCAGTCACTGTGTAGTAGATATGATATCAAATAAAACCATCCTCAGTGGAAGACTCAAACTCTTCTGTTTTTATTGTTGTGATGATCTTAGTGTCAGTAATGGTTCATTACCCAGTTTATCTGCCTCAGTGATCTTTCCCTGACTGAAGTGAAAACTTTTGTTATAAACTCCCAATGCCTTCCCCTCACCTTAGTATCATGTACTGAAAAGGACTCTGTAGCTACTGTAGCCATTCAGAGGTAGATCTCATTAAAGATAGTTAACCATTCTTAAGAATGGGACAGTGATTAAGGGCCTTTGCTTCACCTAACAGGCCTTTAAAAATCTCTTTTCTTCATTAATGATAGAAATGGATTTCTTCACATCATAAATGGTCTTAATATTGGTTTGTTGCCTATTGAACCTATATCCCCACCTAGGCTAAAGCAATCATTTTTTTTCTTAATGTAATATTGAAGAGATAAGTAGGACATTTAGGTCAAGATTCAGAACAAGCTGCAGCACAAGTCAGGCAAATTTATCCTAAACAGCATACCTGGAAAGCCTTCCCTCTGCTACTGCTTTTACATGAGTCATGTCTTCAACTCACAGGGAAAGGCCAGGCTGAGCTCTAGAGTTCTTGGGATCCTACATTTTAGCCATCTGGGTGCAATTGCTCACATGTGATAAGCCTGGCAGTTGGACTGGCATGTAGGCAGAATCTATCGTCCCTAGAGAGGTACAATCTGCAGAAGCTTAGCTTTGGTGACTGTAACACAGAGCACCTGAACTACAGGTAGTAGGCTTCAGTATCAGATTAAGATCCCTATATGGAGGTGTCTGCCTGTGCGCAAGGTGTTTAAACTCCCATTATATTCAGCAGACACCTAGACACACAGGTGGGAGTAATCAAACCAAAATTTGATGCAAAGGGAGGGCAGAACTAATGAGTGTAAAGTCTAGTGCCATTTCATTTGCTGTGGAGTATATTTCCCAGCCTCCAGCTGCCACTCCAGGAAACAAGGATGTCCAATGTCATAATTCACTTCTGCCTGCAGACACTACAGATGCTTAGAGGATACTAAATGGCTTTAGATGCCTATGTGTGGGCAACTCAATTGCAGGCATTTGCCAATTAGCTGAATGTCTCCAAACTCAAGTGATATCATACTGATTAGATCTCTGACTGTAATAGGACCATAGACATCACTACTTTAATCTCCTGCTGGAACTCACTACTTCATTGACAAAAACAACTGCTGATTGCAATATCTACTTATGCATGATTATTTTAGTGGTCAGCACGGTCATTCAGGGAAATTAAGATTTGATTTGGAGCTTTGCTTAAATGTGGGAGTCAGACTCGTAGTCTCTGTATCTTAGGAGCACATCTAAGCTGTTATGCCACGCACTACGCCCGGGCAGGGTTGACATATTCCTTTCTTTAAGTTGAAGAGCCCTGTGCCGCTACAGGAGCAAGACCTGAGGAAGCAGTAGGAAAGTGTGTTAAAAGCAATCTGCCTGTGAAGTCCAGCAGCTAGGGCCTACATCTGGGTAGGATCTATCTTCCAGCAATCTGTTATCAGAACTTGCTAATGTAAAAGGCACATACAAGAACAGGGACAGGTCTGACTCCCAAAGCTAACTAGAGGTCCCAACCAACAGATTACACAGCCAAATTCCTATTTAAATTAATCACTTGGTGGTGGTACAAATCTTTCACATAATCATAGATTCATACAATATTTTTACTCATGTATTTTACTGCTAAGAAGAAACTCAGGATCATACAGTTAAACTCTGAATATAACAACAGCCACTATATTTCACCTCTCCCAAGGCCAATAACTTGGGCTTGATTAAAACTTAATCTTCCAGAAAGACATCTATGGTAGACAACTTATTGCTTCTCCTGGAGGCTTCTTTCCAAATTTAACATTACACTCATTGTTAGGAAATATGTGCTCTCTTTTTTTTTCATTTGAATTTATCCAGCTTGCGCTTCAAAACTTCAGTTCTTATTATGTCTTTCTCTAGCAGATTCAGTAATCTTTTAGAAACAAATATTTTCATACTGGTTATAATTGCCAGAAGCTGAGACATCTCTGAATGTACATTTTTATAAACTATTTTTTCCCTTTTCAATACTCATTGCAAGACAGCCTTCTTGCCTCTGAGTGGTTTCTGCACACTCCTACAGTGTTATTATCTGTTTTTTAAACTGTCATCATCAGACCTGCATCTGGTCTCACTGAGGATGTATGAAAAGGTTAAATCACGGTACCACATCCATATATCAGATGTTAGCTCTTTTGGCCAGACCATTGCAGAGGAAGCTCATCTGCAGTAATTCCTTTTGCCTCTTCAGTGCCCATGCTGGTGGAATTTTCTGAACCTGACAAGAGGAAAGAGGAGAGAGAAGAGAAAGGAAGGAGAAGCCCTCTGCTACGTGAGGCTGGCAGACATGGCTCTTAGGAGTATCAGCAAGAGTCATCAGTGATTGACATTGAGGGGCTGAGGTCTGGAAGATCATGCAACAAAGTCTAGCAAATATCCCAGATGAGCCATCCAGGAGCTGGCTGTAATTTCAACTGTTGGTTGAATTGAGTGGTTTCAGGCACAGGTCTGCATCCTTGTTCCTCTGATTTTAACATAAAGAGCAAGAAGGTTTACAGAGTGAAATTACCAATATCAGTCCCCATGCTAGGACTGCTAACAGGGAGGCAGCTGATGAAGTGTATTTGATGGACTCAAGGAGTGGTAGCACATGCTAATGAAATTGTTGTTCACTCAGGCACATTAACATTTTGCCTACAATCCCAGTTCTCCCATTTCCTTTGCTTCTAAAAGTAACTTAATCTTAGCATACTTCAGTTTCTCCAATATCTCTTTCCTCTCTCTTTTATCCAGCTCTGTAAAGCCAAGACTTTATCACAGAGTCTTCAGAGAACTGTGGAGTCACTGGTAATCTCTATGCATTGCTTTCATCTCTTTCTTATTCTCTCAGCTCAGCAGTGTCGATGGAATTAGGTGCAGAGTTTCTGCTTCATTCCTGTAGGTATATGTTCATCCAATATCCAGACTTCCTCATGATCTCCCATCCAAGTATAGGACGAATCCATAATTGCCTGCCCTCTAGCTACATGTCTCTAGAAATAGATCTAGTTAGTAAATATTGTATTCACCCTGACTTCCAAAAATGCCACAGGCTTCTTTGATGTGCTACTGTGGGGACAAAAATGGCAGGAATGCAGGAATCATTAGAGTGCAAGTTAAATGCCATGCTTTCTAGAACAGGCACTTCATGCAGCTGCCAAAATAGCTCTGCTGAAAAGCAGAACAGCATACCAATTTCCAGATTTTCAGATCTCACACTGCGCATGCCATTGGATTTGTAAATATATGCAAGTATATTCTTACACATGCAAAATTTGATTTTATTCCAAAAATAAAAAATAAAAAAGTCAGTTAAAACTAGTTTTTGAATAAGCCAACCATGTAACCCTATTGAAAGGCCATAAATGCTACTGATTTTAACTTTTCCTTGTGAGAGACAGAATATGAGTTTCCTACCCTATGTGGTGAACAAAAAATTTCCTCAGGGTTTCGTAGTTTACCAGACTTACGTTTCATGTCTGAATATGTAATTGAGCTCCCAGAACAGAATTATTTTTTTAAGTTATGGCAGTGCATTAATTATTCCATTGATTATACTTACAGGAGGGAGAAGAAGAAGAGAACGGGGTTAGTTTTACTAGACTCAGTTCACCCATTTGGTCTCATGCCAACATTTACAATAGCACTTTGAGTAGGAATGGACATGAAAGTATTACACTTGCCAAATTTTCATCATAAAAATAAAGCCAGTATTAATAGCTATGAGCATTTCCGGCTTCACTCTTGACCTCTGGAAGGGGATCCCCTGCCACATTCCAGACTGATGTCTGCTAGGGACAGCCGCCTTTGCAAGTGCCAGCTGAGTTCCTGCAGGGAAGGGCCCACATCCAACATCCCATCTATCACCCAGAAGGCAGACAAAATTAGCAGTAGGGTAGAGATGCTGGAAAATTTGAAATCAGCACAGCAGAAAGAAAGAATAAAAGAAACAGAAAGAGAAGGAAGATATGAAAGATATGAAACAAATAAAGCAATAAAATCTTGGTTGATAACACTTTTTTACTCCCCATCCATGTGACCAATAATCTTGTAATTCTGTAGTTTTATAAATTTTTAAATGAAGAGCTTATAAGATTTGAAATTGAAGGGGGGGGAAAGAAATGAATATATATATGTAAGTATCTATTTGTATGCATTTAAAATGGTCTCTGCCTCTGAAGTAATGCTCCTTTTTTCTTCTCAAGTGTTGCGTGTTTGTATTTTTACACATCTATTTATGGTTAGAGCAGTCTAACATAACATTAAAAGAATTAATCTTATCACCACTGAGGAAGCCCTGGAAGATAAAATCAGGATTGCTCTTTGATCGTTAAATGGCAGCACACAAACAGATCTCTTTCTTATCAAATGTCAGAGACACAGCTATGTCTGCTTGTGAAATACATCTTTTTTTCCCGCAAGAGCATACATCCACAGATCTTCACAGGGGACACATATCACTTTATTTTAAAGTCTTTTCTCATCTAGATAAATCAGTTGTACTTGTGAAAGGTTTTTTGTTTGTTTGTTTGTTTTTGGTTTTGTTTTTGTTTTTTTGTCAGGAAGGGGAGATAGAAGAGTTGCATGGGCAAACAGGATGCTGTTGGGGGCGGTGGAGGCTGGAAAAGTGGGTGGAAGTCAGAAACCAAAGACGAGAGTCTCAAAGTAGGTGGTAAAATGTCCAATACAGGCAATGCTTTATTTTTCCTTATTCAATTATCAGCAACAATTCTGAACTGACATTAATAATACTAGTAAAATGTGGACAGTTAACTTACACTGAATGGTGGAAGATAGAAAAGGAGCAGAGGACTAACATCTCATTTATTCCTCATCAGCCCCTGCTGATGATTCAGTCTTGCTGCTCACCACAGCTCACCTCCAGGTATGGCAAATCAGAGAACAGTTTTGTTTGGTGAATGAGAAAAAATTGGGGGTTGAAATGTAAATGTAGTCTTAAAAAAGAATAAAAAAGGTTGATTTACTACTTTTCTATGTGCATTTCCTACAGTCCACTGTCTCCCTTACCTTCTCCCAGGCTCTCAATCATATTTCCCATATCTCTTTTGCAATGGGGTATTTCAGAAGTTGATCACAAATTCCATAGAGTGCTGAGCAATACCAGGTTCTAATACACTCTAAAAGAATGACTCAAAGTAAACTGTTAGTTTTTCCTCAAGACAGACTAAACAAATTATGAATGTTAAACCTTAGATATTTATTTTAAGTTCAACTTTTTTTTCCTAATTTTTGTCAAGAATGATTTTTTTTCCATTAAACATACTCACATATGTATATAGTTGAGTAGACTACTACCAATAAGCTAACTAATGGAAGCTTTGGTGTCTACATATGCCATCATGTGCACACACACAAGCTCTTCAGTTGTTTATTTTTTGGCAGGGAAGACTTACAAGAGTCTAACACAGCTGGTCTTAATAAACTGGCAGATAACAGCTGGATCAAGACTAGTGGAGACCCCAGGAGTGGGGCATGCATAGCAGGTCAGTTTAGAAGTGACACTTCCCAGCAGTCAGTGCACTGAGGTGCTTATTCCAAACCTCCACTCAGAATGAAGTCAGAGGAATTACACTGGGAATGAATTTAGCCTCGCAACTTTACTGATCTATTTCCTACAACTCTCTTAAGTATTCAGTTGCTTCCTGCTAATTATTTTTGTATTATTTTACTGAAGGATAGTGTGTGCCACATGGGGCTTTTGTAAAATGTTCTTTAATCATTGTCACTCAAAGTAATTTAAGTTTCTGAGTGAGTTTATGCAGCAGTAAATAAGTTGTTAGTGAAAAGACTACAGCTCTTCTTTTCTGAGTTTTTGAAGTGCAGCTAGTACTTTCCCTATAAATCTCCTTAGCAAGATTTTGTAAAATGTCATGCCAAGCCAAATCTATGCTTTGGTAAAGATAATGAAGCTCCCCAGGCATGCACGAGATGGGTCCAAGTACACGTACGAGCAGTATAAAAATGTTCACGTTACAAACTAAGCTTACAAAAGACAGCTTTCATTTTAAAGTGTGACCTCCTAAAGTCTGTTTTCATATTTCATACCATAGGATTTCCTGCTGGTAGGCAGAATTAAGCATGCATCTTGTCACCAGGACGCTCCTATTTTTAATTAATTTCCTAATGATGAGGGATAGGAGTGGCACACTGCAAAAACATGCAGAAATATAAAGATCACTGAAGAACTCAAAAAGTTCATCATCCACTGGGGCAAAGCATTTTGCTGCAGGCTGCACGTAGTACATGGACTGGTTTCTGTAATGTTAATATTATGTAGGATATGAAAACAGTGACTCAGACTCCAAGTGCAAGATTCATTTACTTTAAATATCCTGTACTTGGTATAACAAGGTTCAGCAAATGCCTGAAAAAAAATATGAACAATCTCAAGTTCTCTGCTTTCAGTTGCACGCAGCCTGTCTCAGAGTAACTTGCTCTTTTCTCAGAGTCATCTCCTATATGGTTTAATACTGCAGTTTTCCAGTATTCCTTGCAAATATCCCAAATACTGCATTTACTTAAACAAGCAAACACATTAACAAACAAACAAAGAGCAGCTTCAGAGCAGTTTCCAAGCATGGTTAGACCAAGTCCAGCATCCCATGAAAACAGGCTCCTATTCTTTTTACAGCATTATTAACTTTCTAAAAAATATTAATCTATGGTCCTTCTGTCACTCCAGTGTTGGGGAGATGGCTTTGCCAGAAGATTCAACCAAGCTGTTAAAAACTAGCTACAAACTAAATGAGAGTGAGAGAAACAGGTTGTCTTTACGTTGCTAGTGCTTCCCTCATAAATTAACCAAAAGATACTTCAGTTCTATCTATTTCTCTGCTTAAATCTGAGGATATGTCTATGTACGATCTGTATTTTGTTGGAAGTCTAAGTTTTCCATGGCCTGGAAAACTGCACCCTCTCATTACAATTAAGGGTTGCTTTTTAACATCTGTTACAGTAAAGGTCTTACAGAGACAATAACTACTGCAATTGCATTGGACATTTTAGTAGCTGGGCTGTATTCTGAATAGAGGCAAGCTAATATCCTAGCTTGTTCTGCAAAGGCTGCATTGCTCTTGTTCAAAGTCAAACAGCTTCTCTCCATGGGTTACTGGCCTCTTATGTATTATTTCCCAATCAGATAATTATTTCATTCAGCTCCTTGAAAATATTCTCTGCTGTTTTGAAATATGAGAGGCCAGGGTGCCTAGCACATACTCTTTAAGTTCTGTTCATGCAGCTAAGAGAAATGACTCATGCTGCCAATGTGGATTTACTCATTAGGTCTGTTGTGCTAGTAGATGCTCTGGGAAAGCTGATGGTGACCAAATATTTCCTTTTTATCAGTGTAGCTATTTCTCTCTCATCTTTATATGGAGCAGCTCTGGTTGTCACTGGTATGCACCACAGTCTTATCAGATCTGCCTTCTCTTTCTTTTCTCCTTTGCTTCTAAAAAGTTACTCTCCTGACTTTCTCAAAGTACACTATCAGTGCTGTTTCGCAACCCCATCACTTTCATTGCCAAATACATAAAAAAAACATTTTGGTCTGTGAGGAGATAAAAAACATTCAGAGGTGAAATGAATAACACCCACGTGTTTTCAAAGAGCTTCCTGTACAGAAAGTCTTCATTTTGCCCTTTGATTTGGCTTTTAAAACTACTTCTAGTTTTGATCTCTCAATTTATTTGCTGAGTAACATCCACAAAACCTTAGAATAATCAGTGAATTTAACAACTTTCAAAATTTTGCCTTTATGCATGTGTAGATGAAAAAGTTTTTCTACACCTTTTACCCCTTTTTGTCTTTAGCTCATGGCAACAAAGAAGAAAACTTCCCCAAGAGGAAGAGAAGAACTGCTTTTTGTGATAGGCTCCATATTCACCAGAACACTCTGCTGTCACTGGAGACATACAGCAAACATGGTCTGGGACAGGGGTCGTGACTTGGTGCTCCCCATAGAACGTTTGTAAGGCACCACAGTGCAAATGTCAAGCTGCTCTTGTGCTGTGTCTCTCAGAAGCTCCATGTGTGTGTATTTACTTAATCAAGCTACAGGACGTGATTAGGTCAAAGGAATTTTCTCATGAGTTAACAGTCAATGAGTAGTAACTGATTATCAATGCAATGTTGTTTTTTTTTCTTCAGGAAAGGCAAGTGGGAAACTACTCTGAAGAACAAACTAGCACTATTCTAGAAAAAAAGGTACAAAGATCTCAGTAGAAGCACGCCCCTTTAGACAGTTAGTTTAAAAAGCTGGGCTGCCTGTGAGTAAGGAGAGAATTGACAGCAATAATGTACTATCCAGTTCCCTCAGAATGCTGCCTTTCTGAAGGTACGAAGGCAACTTCATACAACTTCATGCAGACAATTCAGTTGCATGAAAGAGTTAAGAATGAGGAAGGATTGAATGTACAATTTCATATAAGTGTATCTATGTTTTTGCACAGAAATTAAAGTATTTAGTCTTACAGAAGAAAATATGTCCTAACATAATACTTTTAAAAGACCAATCAGGTTAATTTTTTTTCCACTAGAGCAGGAGACAAGTGCTACAGAAAAGAACTTATATTCAATGAGTAGTCTTTAAGTTTCTTTCTACATTTTTGCCTGGACTAATCTGGTGTACGTGTAGAGTAAAAAAAAAAAAAAAAAAAAAAAGAAAGGGAAGGGAAGGGAAGGGAAGGGAAGGGAAGGGAAGGGAAGGGA
>JAPSGF010000006.1:2369671-2411601 GCA_035772895.1 Perdix hodgsoniae | reverse complement strand
AAAGAAAAGAAAAGAAAAGAAAAGAAAAGAAAAGAAAAGAAAAGAAAAGAAAAGAAAAGAAAAGAAAAGAAAAGAAATTTATTTCATGTTATTCTATGTTTATTTTAAAATATCCCAGTCTTCCACAGTGTTTAATTACAGAAGCCTCCAGCATTTATGCAACTAAACTGTGCTTCCCCCATCCATGTCTCAATCATTGCAACTTGCAGATAATTCATAGAAAGCCTGTTTCTATGAAAAGGGAAGGTACACAGTATTTATATGTGCATTTCTTTTCCACTATGCCTCAATGCCAGTGTTATGAAGAACATGAGTAATGATGTTTAATCTGGCTTCACCCTTCTTGTCAATTATGGAACATAGTTCTTGTGGCATACAGCAGAGAGTTATATAGGCATCAGTATAGCAAGGTGGCCTATTATTGTTGTTTGACAAACTTTTCAGAGCCTTTGGGCTATTAACCCATTTGGGCTTTGGACTTCTTCACGCATGAGCAAAGCTATAGTTATGATTTTCTGTGATTTTCCTTCTGGACTCTCTGAAAGAGTCTAGCCTATTATAAAAACACAAAGCACTGGATTGCCTTAAACCTTTCATTCTTTGTTGCCCCTGCCTTGAACTGAGACAGCAGAATAGATGGACCAGAAAATCTTAAAATTTTGTCGAGCAAAAGTTTAGCATTATTTTTGTCTTGGACTGTGGTGGAACCTCAATAATGAAATTCTTCGCCCCTTCCCCCTTACCATATATTCACTGAAAGAGATTTACTCTCATAAGCTTTAGTTACTTTTAATAACTCAGTACAATGAATAATCACTTTCATAGGATCATGGAAAAGAGGGCTCCAATAGACTTTGAAGGATGCCTTCAGCGTTAAGAAACAGAGAGCTGAGGAACAAGCTTGAACACTGAAGCTCTGATTGTCCACACTGTTTTATTGTTCACTCATTGCAGCTAGTTTTCTTCAAGACAAATCTGCTATAGAAGGGGCAGGACATGAGCCAGTCCATGTGACTTGCTCTCCAGGCCAAGAATCAGCCCTGGGGCTAATTGCGCATAGCCTGAAAGGTTATAAAGCCATCTCTTCTTCTCAAAATAAAAAAAATCATCAACCAATAATTTGTTCTTTTTCAACATGAACCAAATCCAATAAATGATCTTTGTAGGCTGAACACTCTAGGGTTGTGCTCTGCCCGAAAACTTTTACTATTTCTGACTTTTGCTCTGTTCCAGTTACAAGTCTCTAGTGAATATACAAGTGTTAGCTGGAATACAGATTTTATCAGCTGAGAATAACAGATGAGCCTTCTGAAACCTCAGGAGAGAAAACCAGTGGTCCCTTATCAAAATAGCCATAACTGTTAGGAGCCAATTATACCAGTTCCATGTATAGAGAGGAACTCACTTATGTCCACTGGAACAATTAGGAAAATCATTCAATACAGTCACCTCATAATTCCTCCTGAGCTGCTCTCCAGGTAAGTGTCTTGGGAATGAAGGAACTAATCCCTACCAGCAAGCCCTGCAATGTTTGTGGCCTATGAAGCATAGAAGAATGAACTTTTTTATATGATGCTGTGTACTATCTGAATTGCAAGGCATCAGTGACACTAATTTCACAGCTAGACCGCAGTACCATTGAACATCCACAGTCAAGCTATATGAAATTAAATGAGGGCAGGGTAATTCTATCCCCTAAACTGAAGGAGAAGCTCCAGTTATGACCCATACTATTAATATTGCTATCCTCCTTCAAGGTATCCAGCCACTAAGGGGCAAACCAATTACAATTCACCGCTTAGGTGATGCAGATGCCTTCACATAGCAACTTGCAAAAGCAAATACATTTTGAATGCCATGATGGGATTTTTTTGACTTTTGACACTTCTTGATTGCTATCCAAGCTGAGGAAATTCTTTAAAAGTCCAAAGCTTGATAATCAAAGGTTTTATTTTCCCGAACGTAGTGGGAAATTTTGCAGTACTTTGTGGATTCTTGGTCTGGTTTACCAAAGTGATAAGTTATCATAGCTCCTGTTCTAGTCAGTGTAAGCTGTTGTTGCTCAGCATATGTTGAAAGTAGGTCTTCAGTCAAATTTATGCCACATGAAACTTCTGAAAACTTGGGCAACCATCTTTTTTATAAAGAAAATAACATAATAAATCGTGTAAGTGAATTTTTTATTTCAGAAGTGCTGTCTCTACTTTTCTATTTAATTTAATTTAATTTAATTTTTCTAATGTATAAATGAATAAAACCAGAGGATAAAGAACATGGAACAGGGTAATTTTTGAACTATGATAAACAGGACCCAGGGAAAGTTTCACATTTGCCTTCAAAGCAGACAGAAGTTCGCAGAGCAGTCAAGACGTCCATGTAGGAATCACAACTGCAAAGTCAGTGTCAAGCCCCTGCTTCTTCTCAAGCCTGTGAGAAGATAGGAGGAATAAAAACTCTGTCAGGGTAAAACCCAGGAGCAGAGGAAACTTAGCTTCTTGTCTCCACCACTCTCGTAGCATCAGTTCCCAGACACCATTTTCACCAGGTTAATAGTCTGAGCAGCTAAACATACTTAACTACCCTTGTCTTCTCTCTGTAAGCCGTGAGATAGTGTTCAACACCTTCCTCCTTCTCCTCTATATTTATCCACAGAAGTCTCGTGGATGTCCCAGGATGCTTCTCAGCTGCTTGTGCAACACTCAAAGCCTCGGTTGTTACAAAAGAGCCTCTTTCAGTTCCTCTGGGCAGGGGGCTGGGCTATAGTCTTCAAATCAAAAACAGACTTCTTTTGGGTTCCTCTTAGTATTTTAACGTGCCTTTTCCCTAGAGATGCCTTCCCTCCCCACATTTAAATTTCCTTTCCTCTTTTGCCAGTGTTAATGTTATGCATTAGATATTTGGCACAGCTGCGGTGACATCTATTTCCTCCTGCCTAACTTCAGCCTGCCTCCTGTTCCTGAATAAAAGCAGACTTCTGAGCACCCCTCCCATGTGACCGATCTCTCTGTACCACACCTGCTGTCACCTCACTGAGAACACTGAGTAAAAATGTTCAGAGACATTTCAGAGAAAATGTCTCTGAAAATGCCAGTGTGTAAATTAGAGTATCAATAATGGACTACCAGGGAAAGCATGGAACTGTGATGCTACTAAGGAATCTTCTAAGCATCCTTTTCCTGCTCATGAGAAAGCAAAACAATATCTGCAATGCAAGTTCATAGAAATGAGGCTTTGGGAGTTCATATTTCTGATTTGCAAACTATTCATTAGACTTCTCTGACTTTTTTTTTTTTATTATTTTTTTTTCCTTTTTGTCTTTTTACTCTGGCAGAGCATGGACAGTGTGACTTCTTAGTCATCATCTTCCAGTCTCCCATCTCTAATAAGAGGCAAGTATCATTTACCATAAATTTACAAAGCACTTTGTTTAAGAATTTTTTCCCCTTCTTGATCCAACAGAGAATGGCTGAAGGAAAAGAGTAGGAGTAGTTGGAGGCAGTCAGGCTCAGACAAGAGCCTGAGGCAACAGTAGCAGCCACTGCATCACATCTCACCATGATGTCATTGCCAGTCTGACACATATGACACCTTCACCATGTTTACTTTAACTAAGGACGTGTCAGGATCAGTACAAATAGCTGCTGAAAATATTTTCTCAATGCCTAAATTTCAAGATTTCTTACCCACAGAACATTGTTTTTTTCTCTCTCCCTGCCTTCATCAACTTACAGAAAAACAACATATAGTACCTGGTTTTGGTAGACTCTGCAGTTGTGTTTACGTCTTTCCTGTGGTTATTACGGCACTTTGCTTTGAAAATGTGATCTGACACTGGAGATGGAGTTGAAACCCTACCATATTTTTGTTAAGTAGTGAGATGAACACAGTGGTTTCATTATGGTTGCAGAGATGGGATGCATTGGTTTGGCGTGTGTACTGTGCACTTTACTGAGGATGTAGAAAGCATGAAGGTGCCTTGGGGAATCTACCAGCAAAGCCATTCTTCTGGAGCTTAACACCACAGCAGTCCAATTTCTGAAAAATTACAGGGCCCCAGTGAGGGCATACGTCCACACATGGTGCTGGAGCAGGGCCGGGACAGCTCAGCCACAGCTCAACGGGAAACCAGAAGCAGCAACTAATGAGTCTGCAGCATTGCACAGAGATGTGGGAAGTGATCTGTTGCAGCTGCAAACTGGAAACTGGAAAGAAATAGTGTAAAGGCTAGCTTTTCAGAGAAGTGTTTTAAGGTGGAATTTTTTGAGATGTTAGGAAATTCAGTTTGATTTCCAACTTCTTATGTACCTAGGAGCAGATGAGCAGCACAGCTGGCTAGAAGGCTTTTCTCAATGTTTATAATGTAATAAAGATTCATTGGGTGTGTTTGATCTTTCCTGTTAGTGTCCTGGTGTTTGTATTGGAGATATCTAAATCTTGCAAGCCTGGAGCCAAGTATTATCTGTATGAAATCTTTGTCTCAGTGCTACATCCTCCCTTGGAACATCATTCACATGTAGTTGTTCCGTTGCCAAATTTTTGAAAACTCTAAGTAACATCCCTTTCACTGACTCTCAGCCAAAACAAGTAACTGAATGCTTGCAGTGTTTCTTAGATTCAGATTCTAAACTGCCATACAATGACACTGGTTGCATCTACTTCAATTTTCTCACTTCCCCTTATTCTCCCATATGGGGCCAAATTTCCCCCCCTTTTATGGTGCCTTCCCTTCCACCTCAGGGTGAATAACAGCTCATATCTTGCCAAAACTCAAATGCATCTGTTTTAAGCACTGTTCATCACACCTCCTCCCCAAGACCCAAAGTTCACATGCTGTACCTAGGGATGGTAAGGTAGAATCTGCTATTGACTTTGGCTAGTCAAAGATCTAGCCTGCTTATTCCAGTGGGAGGGATGGAGATTCATTATGCATGAGATGACTGGCCAAAAAAAAAAATCCATTTTCTCATGAAAAATCTAAAATTGAAGAACTTCAATGGTACAGGAGGTGAAAGGATATAGAGACTAAATGAAAGGCCACTGCAGTAAATGAGGAGATTTCCACTGACCAAAAAGCAACTGATCAAGCTTTAAAAGCACAGAAGATTCATTTTTTCAGATAAGAAAAAACTGAGACCTGTTTAATAAGACTAGAAAGGTAGAAAGTCTTTAGAGCTAGAAGAGAAGTTAAGCAGTCTGTTTTCTTTTGCTGGTATGGAAGTGACAGTACAGCAGAGCAGGGTTATTTCAGGAGACAAGCTCACCAGTGATGAGTACCATTTATTCAGTGGTTGTGGCTGATCCTGAGCTATCCCTGCATTAAAACTGAGTCTGAAATACTAGGACTGCCAGTGATAACGAACTGTTGTAAGATAAGTCCATTTCTAATACCTATTCATAAGGAACTGTCAGTGGTAGAGGTTGCTATTATGGATTTGCAAACCAGTATGTGAATTACGCTGTTGACAAAGCAAAAAAAAAAAGAAAAAGAAAAAAAAAAAAAAACGCATAAATTTGTCTAATACTGGCTCCAGAGAAAGGAAAACACATTTTAAAAGCATCTTCATTTACAAGGTGAAGTTTTGAATTAGGCATGTTGAGACATAGATTGAATATACTAGGATTATAAATGCCTCTACTCTTCAAGTTCCTAAAGATCCAAACATGTTACATATGCAGAACATCACTGAGATTAGGCCTATGAGCACTCATTTTTGGAGCAAAGAACAATTAGGATATGATGCGGTGATAGCTGTAGATGTCCCTGTTCATTGCAAGGGAGCTGGTCTAGGTGACCTTTAAAGGCCCTTCTAACTCAAACAATTCTATGATTCCATGATATTTCAATAATACTTTACAGTTATATAAATGATTATAAGAGGACTAAAGTGACAGTCAACATGGCTGAGGTAAATCAAGCCTGAGCAAATATATGACAAAGCCACCTGTGTACAGAATTCATTCTTGGTGAGCTGAATTTTATATCATCCAAGCTCTAACCTTCATAGAAATGAGTATATAGAACACAGCCTATGAATACACAGGTTTTAATGGTATCTATGGCTCTTTCTAGATATTTTAAAAGCATCTTGAAAGATTCAACTTCAAACATGTTAGACGCAAAATCTTTTAAAATTCTCTTTGATCCAGATATATCCATAGTCTGCTACAGAGCTGTTAGACCTGAATCAGCCTGACAACCTTCATGCTTCAAAAACATAACTATTTTATGAGGAGTGAGAGCTAAGTTTGCTCATATCTAGAAAATAAATATGCAGAGGAAGTCACAGATGATATCACCTCACTTATCACTAATCATTCCCTCAATAACCTTCAGGGTTTTTTCCTGTTTACCCATCATTCACAAGCACTCCCTGACTGCAGTCCTAAGGGGGTTCACTGCATAGCACAGACGGACACATTCCATTCTGCAGATTGTCTGTCTGCCAAACACATCAGTGTTATTCACTGGGTACTATTAGTGGTAAGTAACATGTCATTTAGGCTATACAGTTCTGTTTGTACTATCTGGTTGGGAAACTGCAATCTTGAAGCAATTAATTGTGAAGATGCTTCCCAGATGATGTTTCAGATGAATGAGTATTCATGGTAACTACCATAAGTCTTTCATGATTTCATGTTTTCCATGAATATGTTGTAGTCATCCAAACAATAAATTTAATAAACAGAAGAATAAACTTGATCTGCAGATTCCTAGAAACAAATTCAGGTCAAGAGATCTCTGAGCTCTAAGCTCTTTTCAGTATTCTGATGGGGATTTCAGCATTTTTAAGCCTCGAAACATGCATTCCTCCGTTTTCTGTCCTCAGTAGAAAAAGTTGATTAAGATTATTGTTTGTTCTCATGCACTCACCATTGGAGAGGAAGTTTGTGAACAAAGAACTGTAGGACAGAAGGTCTTGAGTTTAAAACCCAGCTCTATTGACTACAGTTTCTGTGACTGTAGGTCAGTTATACACGGAGACTCAGTTTCCTTGTCATTGTACTGAGTGTGTGTTTGCTTCAAGCAAATAAGGGGCAAAACAAATTCTCTGACAAAACTGGCCTTTGGTAGTGGACTATCCACAATCTGTTTGCAGTTTACTCACACAATTAAACATATGCCTCACTTCTCTTTGGATTTGTTTTTCTTTTTTTTTTTCAGTAACTGTGGAATGAGCACAACACAGCCCTTAGAACACTTTGTGGTCAAAGGTGTTGTATAACCACGAGTTATTTATTATGAAATGAATGCACTCTTGTTCAACCGAACTCCAGCATGAATATCATATGACAGAACTGAGAGGAAGGTTGTTTATTCTATGAACCAAAGTAGTATTTGTCTTAATAAAATAATAACATCATTCATTTATCTTTAGAGAACTGATCTATCTCTTGGTTAAGCTTTAGGGCCAGATTTTTCAACCCTGATTCACCTTGCCAAGTATTTATCCATGTGAACAGTCCTACATAAAGTTCAGATCACACTGTGCATGAGCGAAAAGAAAGAACAGTTTATGGCTTAGCCTTTACTCAATACAGCCTAGATTCTAGAAATGATGTTGACTGAGAATATAACTGAAATAATCTAGAGAGTAATGTTCTTATGTTGGAAATAATGTGACATCAGGCGAAAGAAAGAATGATTAGATTTGATTAAACTAAGATATGAGAAAGAATAAAGACAACAGGGGTTCTTTCTGTTGAAAATAAAATGTTCCGATTTGACCCTAGCAGAATTCTAAATTGCAACACCTTGAAAGAACAAGTAAGTTATTTGAAAATTTTTTTGAATATTTAGAAAATTAGAATCAATAAATAGAATAACATTGGATTATGTCTGCAGTGAGACTGAACTACAACACTTTCTTTTTTAAGCATCATTTCTCTGTGGAATAAAAACAGGTCAGACAGAAGCATGGTAACTTGTGTAATTTCTCACAAAGTCGTGGTATACACGTCATAAAGACACAGGACATTCAGAATGGATGTTTCCACCTTCCTCTGAGTAGACACATCCTGGCCAGTGCTCATGAGATAAGCAAGACCAGACACAGCCTACCTCATATGGCAAATCCACACTAGGTCTAGACCCTGAGGGGTTTATTCCACACATAGCCTGCAAACGAAATCATCACTATGAGCACTGTTTATTACTCAGTTTTCAGTAATAACCACAGCTGCCAGGTGCTTCTACCCTCAAAACTTCAAAATCAAATGAGATATCAAAGAAACATATTAAACAGAATGCAAAGAAATCAGAAAGAAAACTTGCACGTTCTTAAGGAGGGTCGTATTTATTTTTGTATTTTAAAGTGCAGTATATGAAAGTCTCAACTCCTTCTGTCTCCTACACCTACATGTAGCACATAGCTTTGGTTTCATGCTATGAAAACACCACTCTGATTGCCTGCAGGCCAGTCTCCACCTTCTTTTAAAGCCTTTGAACTGAAAAAGCCCCCAAACAAAGCACTTATTTTGCGTTCCAGTTCTTTTTCTTTGAAGTTACTTTACCATTATTTGCCCCCACAGGAGCTTTACTGGAGCAGCCCTATTTTTTTTATTTTTTTTTTTTAAGAATTACAGGTGTAGATAAAATTTCTCTATCCCCCTATTTTGGCATGGAGTACTTGCCAAACAGTCACTACAAAAGCAACAAGCACTGCATCTGAAGGATTTATAACGGTCTTGTGAGCTATCTTTTAGAAACAGCTGCATGCTGCTCTACCCTAGTCATGAAGCACTTAGCCTGAAGAAGTAAGGTGCTCTTACAGTTCCTATTGCTCATCAGGTCAAGGCATAGTTTATGATTTTGGTTCCAGAGGTCTTCAGTTCTGTGTGCTTTGGCCAACAGGTGACTTTTAGATTGTAAACCCACCTGGGAAGTTATGGCCATGCAGTGATACAGTCATGGCTGGGGCTATAACTCTATGTCTGAATGCTGTTAGCAAGCTTTCCTTCCTTCACTGCTGCATTTTTAATGCCTGAGCAAATGAAGATTATTTGAATTGCTTCAACCATTTAAAATATTTATGCTGCTACGGAAGTCTTCAGGTCATAAAGAAATTGCTACTAATAGAAGCAGTGTATTGCCAGAGTCAGTGTTTATGATTCTTAACTTTTTCCTGCTACATGACTCATCCCACTCAGTTACACAGACATGAGTATTTTTAAAAAGAACCAGCCTCCTCTGAAAGGGTGCTTTGCTTAGGTACAGTCATGGAAAACCAGATCCAAGAAATTGAACTGGGGGAATGAAACAAAAAGGAAAACACAAAACCTGAATGCTGTATTATTTTTAGACATTCACTTGCACTATGTGATCTGTCAGAGAAACCAGAGGAAAAACAGAATTGAAAAATGTATACTCAGACTACATTCCAGATCTGACCTAGAAACTTGGTTTCTGAAATAACCAAGGCTGGAAACATCTCCACACTTACAACCAGAAGCAACAACTTTGGAGCTGCCTTTCACCTTGCTGCACAGGTTTGTAGAGGGAGGAATCTGCCTGCTGGGGCAGGGCTGTATGTTGCTGTGCTCCCCAAGCTTGTGGACATGCTCATGCCTAAAGCCCAGACCTAGAAGGCACACATAAACCTGGAAGTGGGCAGATTTGGATCTCTCACTTTGCTCCAAGGAAGCAGAGGAGTGTGATTGCACATTTAGATCTGAATTACACACCAGGTTCCATCACTGTAACAAATCCTTCTGACGCATTTCAGAGTGCTTAAGTTAGTTTAACTACCCCACTCTCCTTCCAGCCCCCCAGCTCAGCATGGGGAAGGACACTGTCACATTACAGCAGGCGGCACAACACCAAGCAAACAGGAGGAGACATGCATCTTGCCATCAGAGGGGACACGGTTCAGCAGAGCCCTAAAAGCTGTGTGTGAGCAGAAGCAGCTTGTGTGCAGGGAAGGCTGGGCAGTGAAGCACTGCAACTTGCAAAGGGGTCAGGGGAGCAAGAGGTGCTGACACTCAGGCATTGCCCCATCAGGGAGGTTTCACAAATGCAGTCAACCATCAAGTCATGGCTGTGCAAGGAGGTTTGTGCACTGGGGTTCTACTTTACAAAGTGAAACCATCTACACTAGACACAACCACTACTTATCGTGCTTGCATTTCCAGAGAGCATTATGGTAGTTTCGTGTTCACAAGCTGGAGAGTATTCTAAAACCCTGTTTAGATCTCCATCTTCATGTCTAGTGGAAAGTATGGCCATCTGCAGCAGAAGGGTTGTAGCAGGGTGAAATTCCACTGGGAGCTAGAAGAAAAAGAGAGAAAAGCCAGCAGCACTGGGCATCCTTGCACCTTTTTTGCATCTAACTATTGAATTGTTACTCTATGGACCCCATGACGGGGCTGCACTGCATGGCTGGCAGGCTGACTATTCTGCTGCTGTTGGCACTGTGCCCTCCATCTGTAGGCAAAGTTAATTAGCAAGAACTATTGAGCCCAGTATGGGGCCCTGGACAGCCTGATCTTGTGGCTGGCAGCCCTGCCCATGACAGCGGGTTTGGAACTCACTCTTTAAGGTTCCTTCCAACCTAAGCCATTCTGTTATTCTGTGATTCAGTACAATGCATCTGCAAAAGCACACTGGGAAGCCACTGCTGCCTCCTCCCATCTGCAAATGCATTCATTTCCTCTGGGCTCTAAACTGAGCAGCATGTGGCTTGCAGCCGCTCTGTTCTGTTCTGTGAGAGCAGTCCTGCCCTATTACAAGAAGCAAATGTTAGATGTCACGTCCGGAGAAATGCCAACCTGCATTATCAACAAGATACTCACAATTCATACCAGAGGAGATGTGTGTCCAGGGGAACAGTAAGGAGCTATCACCATGGCTGTGGTTATTGCAAATGCTATGGTCAGCATCTGTACTTTTTAGTGACTAATCTTTCTGTCCAGGATCATGCCGAAGAAGGTGACCTAGCATGCAAGAATCTTATCTGTGGAAGGAAAGTTTATAACCAGACCTATTCTGAAGCACATCCTCACCGGTCATTGTCACAAGAGGGATGGTAGGGGCAGGGGCGATCCTCAATGAGAGGGGCTCCTTGCCCTGAATGCTGCCCCTGGCCTGCCTGGTTCCCATTCCCAGCACGAAGGAGAGGGTTTTTTGCAAGTACTTGCGAGGCTGTGTCCATCTGAGCACTACGGGACAGCACTGCTTGTGGTCTCAGCAGTGTTTTCCTGCAAAGTCTCTCCACGTCATATCACAGAATCATGTCATAGAACAGCTTGGGTTGGAAGGCAACATAAAGGCCATCCAGTTCCAACCCCCTTACTGCAAGCAGGATTGCCAGCCATTAAACCAGGCATCAGATGAAGCTGCCCTAGGCCCTATCAAATGTGGTGTAGAACACCTCCAGGGTTGGTGCAGCCGCAGCTTCTCTGGGCAGCCTGTTGTCCCAGCCTTGACATAAACAGCTTTATGTGACATAGCACCAATCCTGCTGCAGAGTTCTTCAGTAGCAGTTTATCCAGAGCATGTTAAGCAGCTACACAAGAGAAAACACAGTCTGCCTGCCTTCCTTTCATTCTTTCATCTCAGCCTAATCCTCTGTTTATTTCATTTGCAGCAGCATAATTCCATTTTATGCGGGGGGGGGGGGAAGCCTCCTTCATGTTAGCCTGATTGTTTCTAGGAATGTAACTTTCATTATTAGCCTTAACATTATATTCCAATTTTGTTTGCCAGCGTCTGCACACTCTTTTCTGCAGTTCATGTTGCAAGCTTTACACTGTCCTGTAATTTAATTTCAGGATATATGTTGTGTGTGACATGCTTCACAAAGCACAGCTGCATTATATCTAAATCTGCTAAGTCTGAAAGCCCAAAGAACTGCTCTGTCCTTAGTTAAAAAGTATCCAGCAGTGATATTTCTGTAGTGTCTTTTAATTTGTTTTTTATGTTTGTTTTTTAACTGGTATCTAGGAATAAAATATCATCATTTGTCTGCACATCAGAGATCATCAGTGTAGATCAATTTCCACTCATAAAGCTTGAAATCAGACTGGAACTCCTAAAAGATTCTGGAGCAAACTTAAAAATTTTATAGCAATTTAGTGCATTTTCAGTATCTTGTGTTTTGAAGGTAGGTTTCTTTTTACCAGAGGAATAGAGTGACTTTTGATCACCGTGTGCTGATTACAAAAAGCAGCAAATCTATTTTTCAAGCTAAGACAGAAGAGTGTGAAGTATGGTGTTCTTCTGTTGAAACATTCTCAAAATCAAATAAAATAGTGAAAATTTTCTTTCTGCAATATGGAACATTCGCTTTCAGAATTCAATAAGTCATGGCACAGACATTGTCCTTCAGAACAAATATTTCATCATTTGAAATGTTTCTCGCTGTGGTACATCAACTGACATTGTCAATATTGGCAATGTTTTGGATAGTCTGACACTGTAAGACTGCCAGGCTGTAAGCACCTCACAAATGTTGGCCTGTTAGACTGCCCAGTTTTATTTAAAAGTGGAAGCCAACATGAAAATATTTAAATTACTTAATAATACCCCTGGATTTTATAAGCCTGCTGTATAAGACTGAATTCCCGGTATGATTTTTCCCCAGTGGCACTGCAGTTTTTAATGAATGTGTGTGATACAACCCATCAGGTCAATGAACCCAGCTGGAGATGTCTGTGCTGACAGCCCCAGAGGGCTGTGTGCCCACAGGGATCCCACAGGGCCAAGCGTCATGACAACACTAAGCACCCAGACCTGGAAATAAAACACATTAACCAGCTCTGACTGTGCTTCCTTCCTTGCCTTGTAGAATATACAATATTTATGACTGAGCTTTATAAATGAATATCCAAGAGGTTTCTGTGCTAGCTGGAGCAGCGCAGCCTTATTCTGGGTGATTCATTCATTGAGTCAGGCAGCCATGCATGCAGTCATTCATAAGTAATGCCGTGCTTCCCTTCAGCATGCAACAATGATTTACCTCCCTGCTGCCTTTCAGTGTTTGTTCAGCAAACACACTAAGCTAAAGAGTTCCTATTTCAAACTCTACCATTATTATTAAAGAAACAGTGTTATGTTGATGAGTGCATATGGGGTGCAGTGCAAAGAGACAAACAGCTATGCCAGTAGGAACTGACTGAAACACTTGGTCTGACCCACACGTCCTAAACTCCTCTTTCTTCATCCTTCCATAAGAGGAAGGTTGTACTTACAAGCACAACTTCTCCTCCTTTGACACTCTTGCCACAAAAGCAGCCCCATTTTCACATCCACGGGGACTCATAGAAGAGGTCTGTCAACTCATCCCAGCCTCATAAAACCTGTCATATTCAATTTTCTGTTACTGGAGTTGTATGTTTTTGTTGTTTTTGTTTGTTTTTGTTTTGTTTTATTTTTTTATTTGTTTGGAGTTTTTTTGCTAATTTCAGCAACAGATAATAAAAACATGCACAGGCCAAGTAAGAGCTCTTGATCTGTGCATTTTAGGAGCCTATGAAGGATGAAGATGTGTACAGAGCTGCAAATTAGACAATAACATGTGTTTGATTTTTGTAGAATCATAAAATAGGGCATAGGCAATGTTACACAAATAAAAGTAAGGCCGTTTGTCCAATATAGCCTTGTTTAGTACCCTCTCCACTTACCAGGAAAGAATAAGCTTACACAGAATTAAAGCACTATGAGATACTGTGTAGATTGTTGGTGAGTCTTCTGGTATCAGCTAATCTTTGCTCATAGTGGAGCAACGACGTGAGTAAATATCAACAAATGCACAGCTCATGGCAACAGTCACAACTAACAAAATCCAGAGTCACACGCACTTTGGGTGAAGAAAAATGTTTATGCAGCACAAGTGCCTTCTTCCCATTTTTGGTGGGGAAGAAATTTTTTTTCCTCGTTGCTAAAGAGTCTTCTGAGCTGGACAAGTTCCAGTTGAGAAACTTGGCCCTAAATAATGTTTCATTTCATGCAATTCCACAGGAAAAAAAGGAACTGAAAGTTAAAAAGATTGCTGGGTGTGACATGTTCGTACACTCCAGACATCTGGGATATCACAATTAGAAATCCTTTGTGGACATATTGTCATCACTCACAGAAAAGACAATTCATTTTTTCCTGTTTTCTCAAGATTTCAAAGCTCTTTACTGTATCTTTAAGCATAAATCATTGAATTATATTTCAAGCTTAAGGAATTTCATGCTTTGAAATTCTTTTGAAGTTGGCAGATGATTTTATTTTTCCGTTTTGCTCTTTTAATTTTGGTTCTTAGAAAGGAACTTCAGTTTATCATCCATTATTGTTCTCTTTCATAACTCATCAAAGGACACCCTTATAAAAAGATAAATATTCTTGTTAAAGAATAGTAAAAATAGTATTTTGAAACACTCTAGTGTATTTTGGAAGCCCTGGTAACAATGTGACTTTAAAAATAAATGTTAAATCATTTGTCTTTCCTCAACTGAATCAGATTTTCAAGGAAATAATTTGTTTTTCTTTGAATTTTTGTTTTTCCTTAACTTTGACATATCTAATATATTGAATTAGAAAAGCACTTCTACTTTTTTTTTTTTTTTTTTTTTTTTTCCCCTGTTGTCTTTTAAGCTCTGAACCATTTTAATTTTAAGAATGTACCATATGGCCATTTTTCAAGATAGCAGTCTATTTCTGATCTTAACAGTTCATAAGAAACAATTTGAAGGAACAATTCTCTGCAGTTGCAGAGAATAAAGGCGCTCCCATGTTATGCATTTACTACTGTCTTGCTGAGAATTATTTTTAAGATAAGGCAAATTTTTCACTAAACAAAAAAATTTATTGTGTCTAGAAAATGCAGAAAGTACTGATCGCTTCTCAGAAGGATCAAATACCTAAAGTATTTTGTTCAGCTGTGGTACTTTGCTTCTCTGAACATACAAGTTTTGCGTCAAACTTCTTCCAAGTAATTAAATGAAATATGCATGCTAGTGCTGTAAATACTTCATTCTTACTTTAAATGATTTCAACCTGATTCTGTGTGCATAACAAATGAGAGAAGCAGCCCTCCATTTCTATGATTATACAGCATCCTGACTTCGTAGTATATGACTCTCTGGAGAACTACCTCCTAAACTGATAATGAAACAATGAAACTAATAATAATGCATAATGAAACTAATCAAGAGATGTATCAGAAACGTAGGACTGTGGATGGGATTGGTGAAATATGAGTTCTGTAGTATAGTCATGAACATGGGATTCTGCTAGTTGTTTGAACCTGAGATTTGCAACCTTACATACTTTCCCTGCGTTTCTCTGTACTGTTATTTGACAATAGCAGCCCTTGAAATCCATTATACTTGGGTGTAATCACTTGTTCAAGACACAGTTCAAGACCTGGGTACACACCAGATTATAGGTTTAATGCTGTAATACTATTATGTTATATACAGTGATAAATGTTACAGTTAAAAAAATAGCTGCTTTACTGGCCAATACTTTGTACCAACCTGGCCACTTCTCTACATTTCTGGGTACAGAACTTCAGTTAAAGCACAGACTGTACCTTCTTGATGATAATGCAGTATTTACAAAATAAACATTAACTTGACAGAGTTTTGTTTTACTGATTTTACATACCTATCTAATCAAAGAGCTTTAATGCCAGTGTGTTCTCTGTGCTTGAAGCAGAACAATAGAAAGAACAGTGGAAGGACAATCAGCACCCCACGTTACTAAATACTAATACAATTATTATAGTCAGTATAAGCAACAACAGTCTGTTTTATGCTTCAGTGCAGAACCTTAAGTGAGTCTGGAACACCCATGGGTAGGCAGCCCAGCTTCTTGTCAAGGTTTAGGCCCTCCTAAAAGACCTCAGAATGATAAAAATTGTAAATACTATAATTACCTCAATTTTTCAGATAAGGAAGTGGAGCTAAGAAACCTAATTCTGCATCAGCACTAGGGAGTGAACCTAGAGCCTGCGATTTCATCATATAGCTGTTTGGCAGATTAACTTACACAGGACATTAATTCCTGCCATCACAACATCCTTTCTGTTTCATATTTACTTGCCTTTGCTTGCCTTTCTGAAATCCTAGCAGTTGTCCTCTCTTTCTGTTCTGACCTTTTGTTCTTTGTAGTAAGAATGGCTGAAGTTGTGGCCAAGTCAACTGAATGCATATCTGCAGGGAAGTGCTTGCCATGTCTGGGACATATAAACAACCAATATTTCCTTCCTCACAGATAAGTGCTCTTGTTCTTTCTGAAGCAAATTAGGTTGTCTATACAACTCATATCTGGAAGAAAAAAAAAAAATCTGTGCTTTCCCTAAACAGCATGGAAATAAGTACTAGAAACACTGAATTTATCTACCAGTCATTAGCAAGATTGTGCTGGTGAGGACCACTGGCTATTGAAACCACTCAAAATAGTTTGTACTGCACTGAATCTCCCTTTGTTAATTTGTTGCATGCTTTGCAAAATTTTTGGTGCAGATGTTGTTTTATGATTATTAATCTGGACAGCAAAGGGTCATCATACTCTCTTCAAGGGCCTGACCACAACAAAGAGGGTGAATAACCAGTATGAGTCTGTAGAATAATTGTATCTCATACACCAACTACCTTAAAGCTCAAGGTCATCAAGGCATTCCCAAAGACATGCATTAACAACTCCTCTAAGAAGCAGGATAATAGGGGTTGAATGGCATTTCTGCTCTACTTTTCTCTTTCACTTTGAATCCATTCAGGCACCTTGAAGCCACATGTGGAAGCTTCAGTGACACTCACTGGAGAACGCTGAGCTGATTACTTTCTGCTTCATGGGCTGCTGAGACTCCAGACATGAGATTCTTTACGGTACTGATTACCCTTGTATTTTAGCCTATTAAGCATTGCAGATCTGCTGAGCTATCCAACTTTTATTCAGAAAGCTAAAAACCTGTACCATCATCCAGCACTCTGCAGATGCCCCAGATACTACGGCAGCACAATCACTCTACTGTTTAGAGTACTTTGTTCTTGTCTCTGTGAATCATGGGGTGTCACATCATGGAATGTACTGCTAAAGTGGAAGGTAACCCAACATGACATGGCATAATGGGCCTGCGGGTACAGGGAAGAGGGTGGGAAGGGAAATACAACTAGACCCATATCTGATGAAAAATCAGTAACCAAAAATTAAGTCAAACATTTACTTGTATTTTATCAGATCATGTAAGAAAAAAAAAAAAAAAAAAAAAAAAAAAAAAGTTAATTCTTGTGACCTAAAAGCAAAGTAATTTGATTTGATACGTGTAAAAATTTAGACTGTTTATTTGTATTTCAAATAGATTGTAACTTTTGCTGATCCAAATTATATCCTACCTTGTCAACACTACAGAATAGAAATGTTCTGTAGAAGTCTTTGAGTCTCACAAAGTTCAGAACAGCGATGAGCTTCAAAACCTATAGGTTTCCATCAGGAATGTACATGATTGCCCATTGCTTCCAATCTCCCAGCCTCTTGGCAGCAAAAGGCTACCAACTTCCAACAATCTGTCTTGAGACCAGAGCTTCTTTTCCCTTTGAGAGGATTTCAACACTAGCAGTCCTTATTCCACAGCAAATCAGAACCAGCAGTCAAACTACTGAAATCATTTATGGAATGTCTTCACCTTTTTCCACACAACTCTACTCAAATACTGTAGAATGAGCTAAACTAACTGGAGATCTGCTGTTATAATGGCACATAAAATCAGTTCCATGGGATATATTTAGGTTTTAGCCACGCACCAGACTCCTGTCCCTCTTTTTCTCTCTTTACCAATCCCCAACTACTTATAGCAGCAGGCAATGAGGAGTCTCTCAAGAGAGGCATATATTAGCCTACAGCCTTACTGTCCTCAAGAGAGAAGTACTTTCCGCATCCTAGAGTAATTGTTTTTAATTGCAAAACATCCTCTGCCTAAATAAAAATAAGATTCCCCTTGGCAGACCTAGACAGGGCAATGATTATTTATTATTTGCAATATCATTACACATAGGAACTCAGTCATGAATCAGAATCCCAAGGGCCATCTTGCTGCGTATAGCTGAATCTAAATGTAGTTTTGTAGCCTTCCATTTCTACTCAAGTTCTTCAGTAAGCGGGTTTTTGGTTTAAAGAAATGGGCACACACTGCAAAGAGCACTGGAAAGCCATTTCCTGCGAAGTGCTTGTCTTTGATAATGTGGTACTTGTCCAACTGTGTGTTTCTGAGTGATATGTACAGGGTTAGTTCCTGACAGTAAATGGAGGGGTAGAGGAAACACTTCAAATGGATGAGAAGCTTTCAGAGGGCAGAGAGAAAAAGAAAAAATAAAATAAAATAAAATAACAAAAACAACAACAAAAAGATCAGAAAAAAAGAAAAAAATAATTACAATCTGTATTAACCATACTGTAACCATAATGGATGCAAAACTTTTTGCATTTGTTAGTCCCAGTTCTTAATTCAGTTTTGTTTTCAGTATTTCTGATAAATTTTCAAAACATAAGTCTAGATTCTTTTTCTGTAATTTATCGTAATCATTCAACATTTTCTTGCAGTTCTTCATTTGTTTCTGAAAGGTAACTCAGAATAAAAGAGCTACCCAGTATTGTGTCCCTGTAGATTTAAAGAAGACTCTTTCTCCTCAGTTCCAAGTCTACCAGCTCTGCCAGGTAGTCAAGACTACAAGAGGAATTCTTGCTAGTTCTGTGTCTAGCCCCATCCCCACACCAACAGAAAATTCTCTTTCCAAACAGTCACTTCCTTCAGAAAAAATACTTCAGTAGCCATATACTATCTCAGTAATCAAAATGCTTATCAAATCATATTAGTAGGCCTGCAAAGTCTGCCCGTAAGGGCACTGACTGATGACTCACCTTTGTGATGCAGATGAGAATGAAGATGGAACAAAATCAGCAACTCACTGCCTCATTGCTGAGTTGGCAGAAATCTCAGAAACCATAGCTCTGAATATGAGAAAACAAAAGAAAAAAAAGCAAAGTAAATCTCCCTGCTTTCCAGACAACCAACCCCATTCAGCTTTGAGGAATTACTTGCTGGACTTCTTCTTAGACAGAAGTTTAAAACGTATTTTAAAGAATAAAGGGCAGACGATGCTATTGTCTGCTTCCTGGGCTAACATCAGCCCCCTTAACTTTGTTGTTGTGTGAATGTTTATAGTAGGCATCAGCTCTGTTTTTGTATGTTTTCCCACCTATTTGTCAGTTGCTGTGTAAAACTTTGCTATGTTTTGAAAAGATGATTTAGTGGGATCAACCAGATGTTCCTTTTGCATGGAATCTTCAGCCTGGGTGAGCAAAGGATGAACATTTGTTCTTGTGGCTTTGAATACATTTCCATTTACATGCAGTCCTTCCAATGATGGGAACAGAATTTCTCCTTCCAACAAACTTCTGAGACGGCCCACATAATATCTACAGGAAAGAATTAATTTTCTCAGGTGTCTGGTCAATATAGGTTTCTCTTAGGCCCAAGGACATATAGGTCCCCAAAGTCAGAGTCACGAACTGTCCACCTTTCGTTTTCTTTGGATCTTTGAAAGTTTGAGGAAATTTGCCTTTTTATGTTGCATGGTTCATCAGCTGCCATAATCTGTGGAATTTTTAACGCTTTTTTTTTTTTTCATAGGCATTTTGATCTCATTTGTCTTCAGACAATAGCAAATATGGTAGGCTGGTTTCTTCCATTGGGTTTTGAGAACAAGGCAGTTGATCTTACATGATTTCATAGGAATTAAGAACACTGTGTTAGATCAGGCCAAAAAGATACTGGGTGAAAGTTAAATAACGAATTCCCGGCAATGGCCTAGAGTGGATGTGCAGATGTGAGTATAAGAACAGGTTGTGTAATACTTCTTCACAATACTTTCCCAATCTGCAGAAATCTGCTGTGCAGGGAATTCTTGAACCACAAACTTCGTGTTTAGTAATAATCCAGTTTTCTTTTAATTTAAAGAAGTAGATGTATCCAATTACTTCTTGAACTCATGTAAACTTTTAATGTCCTCAACACATCATCCCATACTTAAATATGAAGATAGTCAGGGTCAGTAGTTTCTTTAATTTAAAAAGTCATGATACTTCTCCATGTTGTTGTTAATCAGGCTATTACGTTACTTTCAATATCACAGACAAAAATTTAGTGCCCACAAAATTAACTACATTTCATTTTTTGCTGCAACTATTAATTTTTTTCTGTATCTGTGTTTTCTTTGTTAAGCAATATGGTAAAACAAAATCAAGAAGCCTTCTAAGCTTACACACTTGGTATATTTTAAATTTTTCATTAGGACATAAAATAATCAAACAATTCTTCCCTCTGCTTGCAGATTCTGAACGGACTTTTCTTGGATCACATGGAAGAAATTCTTATTAAGCAGAATGTACTTCTTCCTCAGGGTGATAGGTTATATACAGAGATTTTTCATCACAATGAAAACTGCTCCATTTACTGCCAACCATATGTAAAGCAAGAAGAAAAGTCTGGCCTTACTGACTCCTAGGAGACAGAAAGCGGAGACTGAATGGAAAAATACATACATCATAAATATTATTTTTAAAACAGTTCTACAAGAATTAATGAGTGAGGAATTGAAAAAATATATTTAAAAACTCATTAGACAGGGATGCAAGTATATATCATTTTGAAGATCATATTTTGAAGTTAGATTTGTGGATTTTAACTCTAGAATTCTACCAAAGTGCATAGTACAGATGGACAGTCATTTCTGAATCTACTCATACCTTAAATCCAAATTTATCCAGAGTGACAACAGTGATTCCATACACGTGACAATATGAAGAGTAGGCTGGTTTGAATCTTTGATTACTCCACTGATGCTTGTAACTCCAGTTCTTGCTGTGGCACTGCGTCTCAGCCATGAGTCAGCAAGACTAAAGGTATGGAAGTAGGAGGCAATGATCTCTGTCTCCTGAGTACTCACTTGCAGCTTAGCCTGGGTGCATACCAGGTACTAATACAATATTCCAAGGGATCTATTTCATTGTACAAGCGGAGCTGCTCCAAGAGGACACCAACAGTGGGTCAATTTCCATGGCCCTCAAGATCTCCATGCTGCCTATCTTTGATGCTCCTGAACCTTACACATTAGACATGAGCCGGTTTTTCCCTTTGCAGGCATTTTGCTAGACAAAAAGTGAAAACTGGTTGAGCAAGATGGCATTCAGTCTGGCAAGACCCCATCTCCAAACCGCTGATGCAGATATAAGGACACAGTGGGGATAACAGAGCTCAGGATTGATCTGGGTAATGTAGGGCTGAGCAGAAAACACTATCATGAAGCCAGCCCTATAACACTGGTGTTTGGGGTAACACATAAATTTCAACTCACAGGTCAGTTGATCTGACTAGTGTTTGTTGTGTCCTGCTTCTCTCTATCCCACTTCCCTTGCACTCCCTACAGAAAAGAGTCTGCAAATATGTTACCAAGTACCCTGCAAAACCAGTATGTTTCCTTCTTTGGTATATTTGTTGTCGTGTAGGTCAAAAATCTGCCTGATTTTCTCACAGGATCAATGCAAGCTATTGGGAGAATCATTCTAAACATCAAAGGACGCAGATCCTGTGTCAAACTCAGCCTCACAGCAAGTACTGAAAAAATACAGAGAGTTTGTATACAATGATAATTGCCCTTGCATGAAGATCTTCCTTCATGGGGTGGCCCAGTGAGTAAAGCTTTTCACCAACTTCACAGAAAGCTGGCGCTTGCCATGGGACATGGATTTGAATCTGAAATAGAAAGTGTTTTAAGTTACCTCTGTTTCACTCCTACAGCACTACTCTCCTATGATCTGTAGCTAAGATAAATTATTCTACTGTGGGAACGTTACTTACCCTCACAGTACTTCTCAAAGCAATAAAAGTCATGATAGTAGATAGTCATCAATTCAAATCACATTAGCCCTACAGAAACTCAAAGAGATGAACTTCTGTGGGGTTATTTTGGGGGGAAATCACATTTGAGGTTAAGAACTACACATTCAGTGTTTGTCAGAATTGTGTTCAAAATCCCTTTGCTGGCTGCATGCCCTGGAGTAGCAATCGCAAATTAAGGAAAATACAATAAAAGGTCAAAATACTGAAAGTTTCAATGACTGTAACTCATGCTCAATGGGAGGCTAACTAGCTATTTTAAAAGCACCTTTTTACTGTTCTTTATCAATATGCAAATGTTAGTCCTACAATGCTGGAGAGCGATAATTCTCAGCAGAGACAGATTTTCCCAACAATGAGAAATTGCCCAAATTATATTCCAAATGCCTTATGAATAGGAGACATGATAATTTTGCCATTTTAATCTACAGGAAGTAAAATATGTTCATTTATTTTTATTTCTTTAATGTGAGGTTCCAGTCTGAAGTATTTTGTATTATTCTGGGGGGTGGAAAGAGAGCGCATAAGAAAGAATTGCTGTTATAAAGTGCTTTGAACATTCTTTTAAGGCCAGCACCCAGACCTATGCTCAAGGGACTAACACTGCAAGCTGCCATTCCCCATCACAGCAGTGGAAAGAGTGACATGATGTGACTTGGCTCTCAGTCCAGCCCCTCTGCAGTAATTGTTTTCTGTGAGAAACCTCACCTGGGCAGACCAGAGGTACCCTAAAGAGCTCAGCATGGTGAGAGGCACAGAGGAGAAGCATGTCTCAGAGGCAGCCACCTGTTGCCTGATTTGCTTTTGGCAAGAAGGAGAGCACCCACCACCCACCGAGAGGGGAACAAAGGCTTCAGGGGACCTGGTGCATTGCTGGACATCACCCGCCTCTTTGGCAGTAATTAGTTGCACACTCACATTTGAGCCTGTTCTTCAGATCAAACCCGGTAAGATATTTCTCTTCCTTGTTTTCTGTCCTCCTTTCACCCGGGGCAAAGCACACTCTTTATTCCCACCAGCTCCACGTAAAAGACCTTAAAAAAAACCCTGTGTCATTGCAAGTGTCTGGCAACTGACATTACAGCACCCACACTAGTCACATATAAAGTGTATTTGTTCACTCAGAAGTAACATAAAATTAAATGTTCCTATGCTGAGATTTAATGGTTCTATTGATTTATATCATCATTTCATTGATTTCCATCAGAAATATAAAGCTTAATATGTCAGGGCAATTTTGCTCTTGAGTCCCAACATGCACTGTGATAGACACAGCTGTTCGCATTTCCTCTCAGGACTCAAACAAATTTACCTGGATACATGTCTGGATGTGAAGCCTCAGTCTTTGCCTCCGTTGCTAGGAAAATCCATTCTTGTAGGTGGCTACCACACAATGGCAAAAGCTTGGCTGTCTTGGAGCATGATCTGTACTGCAGCTTTCCACCCTGAAGTAAACTAGCCCCAGCCAACCACAGGCCCACTGTCAGTGTTGCGATGAAAAAAGGTTTCTGTTATCATCGGTGGTACACATTTGAGGCTTTTTCTATCTGTTGAATCCAAGCAACAAAACACTGTTTTGGGTATGCAAAAACAGATGCATTAACATTTCAGTCTCTTATTTTATTTTCAAGTCTTTGGGAAGAAAATTAATAAGATGTAGCTGCAATTTCTATGCTACGTTTTTCCAGAATGCAATGTTTTCTCCGAACTAATTCCTGTGCCAGAGTTACTCTTGCTGCAGCTAGTGGAGGTTGCACTGACAGTCTCAGGAGCAAATTAGAAGCCTCTTTCACCCCCCAACTTCTGTCTTTTAACAACCTGTGCTCTGTTTGTGCCAGGATTGTTTGCCAGCTGAAGTCTCAGCGTACCCATTTCTGCCACGGAAATAAATGGGCAACCCAGCATCCTGCCGCCTGCAGTACACCTTCAGAAGGGACAAAGAGCAGTGTTGCTGGCAGCAACAGAAGAGCACGTGGGAATGCTGGGTCAGGGATGATTATGGTGAAAAAAATACTGAATTTATACAAAGTGTTTTCATGAAATATACCTTAACAATATTTGAATATTGAATATTTGAATCAATATTTGAATATTGAATTGAATCAAACAGTACAAAGATGTTCTGCCCTTAAAATGGATTTTACCTCATAATCACAGTATTTAAATATTTTTTGCAGTTTTCCATGAGAAATACTAGTGCTTAAGCACAAGGGAAGATATCAGTGGGTAAAATAACTCTGAATAAAAATAATATTTGTACTATGATACAGAGATGATTTTTGGGAGGTTGATAAATAACCAAAAGCATTTCCAGAATAATGCCTCTCCAGTCATCCAGACTCTGCTTTCTCTGAATGAGAACCATGCTGAAAAGAGCTCAGGATCTCCCTTTGAAAATCATGCTCAAGTCAATGGGCTCCAGCGAGTTGCAGACCAAACTACATGTACAACATTCTCTGCAGGATAGAATTGTACAGGTGTTTTACTCTTCTGCCTGCATGTTCTTTTGATTAAAATTTTCTTGGGGTCTTTTGGTCACTTGGAGAAGGCACTGGGTTTATAAATTATAGAGCACTCTGCCTGCCACACAAGCAGATGTTTGATCATTGGCCCGTGCCTAAACAGCGATGCTAACCTAAAGCCCCTATGTTCTTTTCTCTTCATGCAGAGCTTCACACAGAGAAGCTGAAGAAAGGATTTCCAGTAAAAAAAAAAAAAGCCTTCCACAGGCAAACAAGCCCAGAGTCTTTCAAATCTGAGCTGTCATAAAATAAAAATACAAATGAACTCAGGAATATTCTACAAATTTATAGAGCTTCCAGTGAGGCCAAACAAATAGTCGTAAAAGACATGGCTTGTGCATTCAGTGCTTCACTTAGCCTCCTACGAACTATTAGCCCACTGTTGCATATAATAGAGATACCCAACTGGTTCTATTTTACATTAAGTAGTTGTACCCTAAGCCATGACTAGACGCACAGTGAATTGCAGATTAAATCTTAAGAAGCTGTGTGACCTGCCAGATAAAGCACATTACCAGGATCCAGAAGAATTGGATTCTGCTTCTGGCTGACTTCAGCATATCTATTTCTCCCATCTGTGCCTCAGACTTCCAATCAGAAGTGCAAGAGAACAGCTTTCTCAGAGCAATGCTCTTTAATGCATAGAAAATTATGTTACTGCAACTTGCAAAATGTTTGGGGTTATGCTTGCCTTTGCACATGACAATGTGAAAATGACAGTGGGATATCTCTGCTCCAGGTATGAGAAACATTAAGAGCAAGTGTCCCTGTACTCATTTTCTGGGCACTTGAATAAGATACTGAGGTACCAAAAGGTGTGCAGTATAATTTCCCTCTTTTGTTTTCTATCAGCAGTGCAGCCCTTTCCTTGTATACCAGTGGTCCGCTTCCTTGTTTCAGGAAAACCGTTTTTCTGCAGTAAAGATCCATACCAGAGCCACTGAGTATTCAAGGCAGGGGAGCACAGAGAGGGGAAAAATTTATTAGATGTGTTTCTCTAGGTGAAAATATAAATGTCTAGCCAAATGATCAAATCTTTCTTAAGTATTTTTACCCAATGTGAAGAAGGTGATGGTTAGGTGTAACTTGTTGCACTGTGACCCTATTGCCAAATGAAGCCTACAAACAAAGGTTTGTACTGGAGATCACTTCTACATTTCCATCAACCAATGATGATGGTCAGAGAGTATACCTCCCTCAAATAGGTTGTCTGCAGATCAAATTAGCCTGGCTGTCTGAGAAATAGAAAAGAGCTCTCAGCTTTTGAGAGCTAAGATTCAGTGCTCCATTTTAAGCGCAGTAAAGTTTTGATTCTATCACTCCTTTCAGTTTATCCTTCCTTTTTTTCCTTCTTCTTTATCTTTTAAACTCATTTTATTACACTATTTTGGCCATGTCTGGTTTGTATGCTTCATTCATTTATAAGAAAGCTTCTTTCTCAAGTCTAACTATGGCACCCAAGCATATCCTCAACATGCTACATTTTTTTAATAAATATTCATGACTTTCCTTTCTGTCCACTGTGTTCCACAGGGTGGAGCTCCTTTAAAACATCCTACCAGCAATTTCATTACCCACCCCCAAACTTCCCTTTTCTGCCCATTAAAAAATATATATATATATATTACAACAGTTATTGTACCATTTCACCATCAGCTTGAGCCTGCAATAGAGAGCATTGCCAGTAAAAAGGGCTCTTCTCCATCACACATATCTTTCACTCCTCTGAGCCCCTTTTTTGTCCCCTCATCTTGTGCCAGCAGAAACAATTCTGTGGCAATCCAGTGAAGAATCAGGAAGCTGACATGGATAAAAATAACTATATTTTGCTCAGTTAGCTGTTTTCTGCATCAATGCTTGTTCCGGGCTGGAGTAGTTGGTTAAGGGAGGTGGCACAGGGGACACGGAAACAGGAATTATCAGCTGGAGAAAACAACAGGACAGGGCTGACTTTTTTGGCAGCACTTCTGTTTTCTGCTGGCTTCAAGTGTTTGTGAAGCCATGGTGCCAAGCCCTTAGCCCCGCTGCCTCTCATGGAAAGTTGCATCAGCTCATTGTTTCCTTGTGCACCTCTCTTTCACTGTTTCTGTCCTGCTGCATCTTGCCTTAGCAAGCTTTCATTAGTGGGGGGAACTGCTGCCATTTGACCCAGCAAATCCCATACCGCTGTCCAGGGAAAATCATACTGTCATTTACACAGTGGAAAGGCTACATCCCATTATAATCTCAGTGGCATCTGGTGTTGGCATGTTTAGTTTCAGTTTTAAGACAAAGTCAGTCTTTTTATCTGCCAGTTGGCATGGTAAATTTTTAGAACATGTTGGATTTTGGTGATTAAAATAAAAATACTAATCATTAAATTAATAGCAATAAGTAGTACGTGTAGTAAGAGAAATGCTTCAGATAACCCCAAATGGGTTTTTATTAAAAAAAGAAGGAAAAAAAAAAAAAAAAAAAGTTGTAATATTTCTTCATAAAGGAAAAAAAAAAAAGAAAAACAGCTTCCTGTAGTTCTTAAGATAGATATCTCTTGCCACAGACGTGCCTGCACAAAAATAAATAAATAAATAAATGGTTTACTGAGATATTGCCTCTCTCTTCGTGGAGCGCCTAAACTTAAAATACACTTTTTCTCTCTGAGCTTCCAGGCAGTTTTCCATATCCCTCCCATATAATTTTTCATCTTTTGTTTTTTTCCTTAATTTTAAGCGGTACGAGCAGTTATTCTTGTGATACAAACTGTTATTTTTTCAAGGAAAAGAGGCAAGTTTTGCTGCCTCAGCAAATCATTTCCCACAGCCACAGAACCCCCTGTTCTGCAGTATTCCTGAAAAGACTTTAGCAGAGTGGCTTTTTTTCTCTCTTCCCCTCAGCTGTTCAGGTGAAACAGTATCTAGGAGTGGCAGTGGCAGGAGCAGAGGATCTTCTCAGGCTGAATTAACAGAAGGGCAAAGGATCTGATGGAAATCCTGGGGAATGCAAGGCATCCCCAGTATCATTAATACTCTTTACTTCCTTCCTTCCTTCCTTCCTGATGATGGGAACAGGGCCTCGCCAGGTCCTGCAGTCCCCTGGGCTGTAAAGTAACCTGTAAAAGCAGCAGGACAGGCTTATCGGCGGAGCTTCCTCCCTTCCTGCAGGTGATCCCTATTCCCCACACAGCGGTTCAGCTCTAGAATGGGTTTGGTGCACATTCCTCCTAGGGAAGAGAAAATTCATGTCTTTCTTTATACTCCAAGCCTTAAATACAGGAAAAGCATCAAAGAAAAAAGAAAAAAAAAGTTGTTTTGAACCACATGTCTTGGGAATGCATGACCCACAACAGGGCAAAACCCAGTCCCAAGTAAATCCTCCCTCCCAGACACAAAACACGAAAGTGTAAGAGGCCTCAAAGCCACCTGTTTCTACATAGTAAACCCATTCTCTTCGTCCAAATCACTTGCTAATGGAGATATACCTACTGTTATGTGGGTATAGCCCAACAAATTGTCATCATCCAAGCATAAGCTTCTTACATCTCCTAATCTCTTTACCAAAAATCTTGATGGCAGTAAAAAATACATCATGAAAATTCTGCTGTAGCACTGACTGTAGTATGCACTTGGAACTGGATTTTGAAATATATTTGAAAACTTACTATTAAAATTTTTAATGTACTCATTTTTATCTTCCTACAGATCTTCTGACATTCAGTATCCTTTTAACTATATTTTGAGGATTTTAATAGCATTTTCTTGCTTCATTAACAACCACAAGAAAAGTTCTCGGGGCATATTTGAGCCTGGGCTATGCACATCTGGCTATGTAACCAGAGTCACCAGGGACTTAGAATTAACTTCCCCTGGGGTTTTCCCCCTTGTTTTCACAAAGCAGACAACTCATTTCTTATTTTGCCAGGTTTTATATCTGTATCTGATCTAGGTGAGAAAGCCCTCCTATTTCTGCTTTTGCCTGAACATTAGACTACTTTCTTTCTCTCCTCAAGGACTTATCACAAGAAACAGGCACAGTACCAGGAATGCTGATAATATTTGTCTAATGACTCCATCTCAGTTGCACCAGAGTGATAAACCAGCAAGCAGAAAGTGCACTCCAGCACGAGCTTGTCTTTGAAGGTGTATGTTATCATGTCAGAAACAGCAACAGAATATTTACTGGTGGTTCAGAAATATTTCTCACCTCTCTCTAAACCTAGAGCATCTAAAGCGAGAAAAAGGGGACTATGTAACAGACAGGAAACATTAAATATTTAATTACTTCTTTTTGGCACAACTTGTACAGCCCCAAGCTTCTTATAATGTATAAAATAGAGTACACCTGTCATGTCTTGAATGAACATGAAACTAGGACTTGCAAAATTATATACATATGCAACAAATTGTCTCAGTTTCAGATTGGAAGTTATATCTGTAGCATGTAGTCATGCAGTAGGACAAGCAGTTTATGTGTGTGTGTGTGTGTGTGTGTGTGTTTTAGTAGGTGGATCTCAACTTCTATCTTTTGTCTCAGAGGCACCAGTAGTGTTCTGGTATAGGTTTTATACTGGGGGTAGGAGAATTTACATTCTTGAAACTAAAATGCACTGATTGCCCTAATAGATGAATGGACTGATAAAATCTTACACGACAGACAGAAACTAATTTTGTCCTAAAAGTCACATAAGCCAGTGTCAATGGTGCTGGGCTCTAATGCTACCTTTGCTCCTTTGAAATCCGGTCAAGATGAAATCAACAGTTTTACAGGATCTGAGTCTGTTTTTCCTTCCTACCTACACTGAACAAAATAGACCTTCAGTGACCTAAGTTTGTATACCAGCAACTTAACTGGTATAAAATGAGCCTTTGCTATATTCACCTACTGAGCTGCGAGGACATACATGGACATTGCTTCCAGAACTCATTTTAGGTCAACCAAAGCTTTCTTTGGTCTCTAAGCACTAGAGTGAATTATACTGTGTACTCAGAGCAGTTCTATCATACATACGCCAGAGAGTTGATCTGTACATGCCATAAGGTAATTTATTAGGGTTTTCCTGATCTCCCACAATTGAGTCAAAGCTGTAGCTTTGTCTAGGCTAGCAGACATCTGAACAAGCATTAATACTGTAGCTGATAATATGCAAAAGCAGAGAAAGAAGATGCAGAGATATTAAAGAAGTGGAATTGATGACTACTGTCATAGTACTCCCGGCAGTGTTGCTTAAGAGAATGCTCAGAAAACCAACACATCCAAAAACTCTTAACCAACAAAAATCACTTTTTTTTTTTCCTGGAAAACAAGATGCAGTCCTTTTTTTTTTTTTTTTTTTCATCTTTCCCTATATTTTAATGTATGAAATAGAATTATGTTGGAAGAGATTTCTATATCATTTCCAATATTCTATTAAAAGCAGGGCCTTAGATTAGGCTATCTGGGTCTCTCCTAATCCAGGTCCTGGAGTTTTTACACCTTCTCTGGGCAACTTACTCCTAAGTTTGGTTATTCTCTCAGTGAAGAACTCTTTCTTGACACCAGATGGAATTTTCCCTGAAACAACATTATCCCGTGTCCATTGTCCTATCTCCATGTGTCTGTGTCATGAGACTACTTCTGTCTTCTCTGTAACTACTGTTTAGGTTTTGCAGGACTGGGTTTAGGTCCCACAAACCCTCATTTCTTTAAGGCTGAACAACGCCAATTTGTTTAACCTTTCTTATATTGATTTCTCCACCTCCCTCTGAATCTTTGTGGCCTTTTGCTGGACACTCCCCAATTAAACTGGAAGGATCAAAACTAGACTTACTGTTTGAGGCCTAGGAAGTGCTAAGTAAAATGGTGTAATTACATTGTTTGACTCTAACAAAGAAGTTAGTAATGAAATTATAAGATTTTCTCAGTTATGTTCTAACATCTTCTAAGGTGTTGTTGGCTGGTTTTTTTGTTTGTTTGTTTTCATGGCATTCTTCTTATTTCTCTATACATCCATTCTGTTACATTTTCTTTTCATCCCAAAGCTAATTCAGGCTGACAAGACTCATTGTAAAATATGAATCCTTCCCAGGAAACACAATCTCATTCAGAGTGATAAAGCATGGAAATATTTCAGTATAATTTTCTTGGCAAAAGAGAAGGCAGCTGTAGAGGTTTTAGATAATATGACAGAGAGACAATTGTTTCTCCTCCCCAGCCAGTAGGGTCTTGCTATGAAGAAGTCATATGTTACAAGTGCAGAAGCAAAGTTTAACCAATTAAAATCCCTGAGTCTCCTTCAGAAGTAATTGGGAAGAAATTAGCTCCTCCAGAATTTGGAAGAGCAAGAAAAAAATATTGATAAAGTGTATTTGAAATGTGTTCATCCTTCTACAGGAGCGGGACAGAACACAAGAGCAAGTAGTGCTTTTAATAGAAAGGGCAAGACTTTTGCAAGGCTTCTTAACACCAGCAAGCTGAGGGAATTGGTTTGTCCCTGCTGCTGAAAGACCTGAGTAGCCAGGGTCATGTCTCCCTGGCTCCATGAGTGTCTTGAAATTTGGCAGCAGTTTAAATTAAAGAGGGAGAACAGTCACCAGAAACCTGGGCACCTGTGGCAAGGCTGCAAGCCAGAGTGACTTGTGCAGTCACCCAGTTTTGACAGAGCCATTGGGAAATAGGAAGGTTGGAATGTGAGAAATATCTATGGGGTGTTTTTTATTGTTGCTTTACAGCTCAAGAATAAAGGATAGTCGATCTCTTAATTTATCAAATATGTCAATTACTCTGTTTTGGCAAAAATGCACATAGTTAGACATCTCTCAGCATGTGCTATGCTTTTCCTCTATTGTATCTCTCAAGTATGTTTTTGTTCTTTTGAAGGATAATGAGAACTCTCTCCTGGGAAAAGGGAAGTTGTGAATGATAGAGCTACTGAAACAGTACCTGAGGTTGGCTTGACAGCAAGCACAGGCAGTGAGCTAATAAAGCCAAAATTTCTTATGGATTCCTTTCATTGCGGACATGTGATGAATGTCATCCTATACCATCTCCAACTCATCACAGGAGAAATAGTTTCAGTATTTTTGGAATATGCCTATGTCAGAACACTCACTCTCTACTTCTAAAATTGAATGCTGATTTCAAAGCCTATAATATATGACAAAATGCAGCTTGTTATTTTGGCAAGAATTGATGGGGGAAAGGGGCAAAAAGAAATACTGATCCTTTAGATAGACACAGAGGAGAAACAGTGTCATATGGCATATGTGAGATTTTATTACTAAGATTTCACTAGGAAGAATATCAGGTCTATGAAGCTTTGGTTCTGATCAGAATAATGGCAGAGTGTTGGTTCAGTTTCTGTGACACTGCTAACATTAATTAGACAGGGGCTTTGGGTTTAAAATAACCTAAAGGGTCTTTCAGAATCTCCTAGAAGTAGATCAAACAAGAATGGCTTGAAAGAGCATGCTGGAACATCACAGGGCTTTGCATCAGCGTGTTTCCATGGTCACAATCTGACAGGTAGTGGGGAATTCTTTTGTAATCACATCTCAGTGTTTTTTCTCAACATAACTCTCATTGTGTTGTGTATCTTTCTTAAACCCTATCTGTGTTTTATTCTGATTTGCTTTCCATCACAGAAAACAGGTTATAGATAGCAAAGAAAACATGAATGCATCTTGTCCAAGAGTTACCAGGTCTCATTTTTTCAAGTATACTTGGCAACCTTGGAGTTGTGACTGTCTTTGAGGAGGACTTGAACAGCCTAAGAAAACTCATTTGCCCTGATGGAATAGCTACACACAGAGTAATGCCTTCGCTTGACTTGGCTGTAACGGTGGGATCCAGGGCAGCTGTGCATGCTTCTGCACTACTCCTCAGGCCCCAGATCCTGGTCTGGAAATGTGACTGTCTCCATGCAAGAGGGAGCCTGAATCTGTAGCAAGTCAGAGAGGCATTTGTTTGCTTCTTTTGCGTGTTCACATAAATAATATAAATAACAAAACTTGACATGAACAACACAGGTACATAAATAAAAATAAGGCTTGCAAACTTCTGTATTCATTTCTTTCTCTTAATGGCTGTTAGCAAAACTTGGAGTCTATTGCTGCTGAGGTCTGGACCAGAAGACAACTGCTATAACAAAACCATCTTTTGGAAAGAGCCAACCATTGCACATCCAAAGTAAAGGCTTTTTCCTTCTTCAGGAATATAGCAGTGGTCTTCAGTGAAGAGTATACACCAACCTTCTTTGAGTTCAGTCAGGTATTATGCAGTTCCTGGATTGAGCTTTAGTACCTGTTCTGAGTACAACAAATTTTCAGAAACTTCAGATCTGAGGAAGATAGGTAGAATTTATGCATTTTCCCTGATTTTTCTCTGATTAAGGTTATGTCACAGATTGTTTCTTTCAATATGAAAATCCATTTTTTTGTAAAGAAAAATTTTGCTTGTGAAATTTTGCTAATCCTTCTTATATAGAGAGGATGAAAATGACCTGGAAAATCTCTCCAGCACAGTTTTAAATGATTCTGATCATTTTAAAGAAACATTCAACCAGTATCCAACTAGTTGCCACAGGATTGCCACTAAGCACAGGTAAAGTTGGCAGCTGCTTAAAACAACAAATGTCTGGGAGCAGCACACTGGCCATAGTCCTTGTGACAAGTCTCTGTCCTTGGGGTGAAACGACATTAGCAAGCCAGGAGTGCTGCTGTGGCATAGGAATGTGGAAGAGCAGCTATCACTAGGAGCAGTTATTCCCAGCAGCAGCAGTCATTGCTCATATTCTTCCAGAAGAGTCAGCAAGGCCGATTTTCCAGGATTTTCGCCCAGCTCCCTGATCTTGGCAGCCTTTCCTATTTCCTTAAATATATCTTGAAGACATACCAAGAATGCTTAAAAATAAGGCAAGTGTACATTTTCTTCTTTCTCGTTTCATGACTTTTTTTCCTAACACATTTTGTATTTTCCATAAGTCCTCCAACTAATTTGGAAAAAAAGAAAAATGAGTATATATATTAAACACATTAGGAGTGCAACATAAACTGACTGCTTCAGGGGGAGAAAGGACAAGGGGAATATATGGCTTCTTTTCCAAAAGAAATAAAGCACACTGAACCCAAAGTCTATTGTGAACTCTCCAGGTGGACAAATTTATTTTTGCTGTCCAGCATACAAACCCTATTAGCAATTGATAATGATTGTTAACTCTGTAATAGCACATTTTAAATCACTAACACACTATAAGTCTCTAATAAAGTCAGAAAATAGCATATGCTCTCTGTCACCTGCTAAACAGATGGCCAGGAGTGTAAATTCATTTATTTGACTTTTTTTTTTTAATTGCTTTGGGCATTTAAATTTAAATAATCAGACTCAAAGCACTAGCTTCAGTGTAGACCAGGCACGCTTTGGGGAAAGGAAGGATCCTTTTTCAAAGGAAAAAAGGCTCTGGTAAACAGTAAGCAATTAACCACAGCGTGCTACCAGGGATTGTTTAATTGAAGCTGCCATACTAAATTAAACAGATACATGCCCTTGGAAGAACTAGTAAAGCAGAATTACTTGCATATATTTCTAATTATTCCGTAGGAAACGATGTACTTCTGCTTTGATTTTTTTTAAATTTATTTTTCCACTCCAAGGAAAATCAAAATGCAAAACTAAGTCTTTCTTTCTCCCTAAATAGGAAGACTGAATGATTGGATGTTAACTAGCCAAATCATTCTGGGCTTCTCAGTGTAAGTCTCCGTGGATGGATTCCTGAGGCATAAGAAAACTTATAGTTCTTGTCAGACCTTACTGCCCACTCTGCCATGGTTCAGGTGCCCAACCTGCCCTAGGTTCAGGCTTTGGAGAGCCATTGTGACTGCTCAGCTTCACATGTCCCACTGACCATTTCTTGTGGGAAACATCCCCAAAACTTGTTAGTAAAGTAGTAGCAGAAAATGTCCTTGCTGCCACGTCTGGGTTATGTCCTTCATCTATAATGAAGCTCTCTCCTAGCTCTGAGGCAAAAATTTTTTGTTCCTACTTAGAACTGCTCTTTGGATGATCTTGTGGTCTTATCTCTTAGTTTCCTAACTTTTATGAGAGTTTTGTTGTGTGTGATTTTTATTTGGTTGGCTGGTTTTTGATATGTAGCTATCATTTTGAGGAAATCATCTCAAATAATGTGTGAACTAATCTGAGGTCCTACAAAAAATACCTTGTCCTGGGAACAGTTTCTAACTAGAGAGTGCATGTTCACACTAAGAGTAGATTAAGTGCACAAAAGCAGACAGAACAAAGAAAAGGACATTTTCAGGCTGTGTTTTTGTGTTTGTTTTTTCTTTTTTTTTTTTTTTTTCTTTTTCTTTTTTTTTTCTTTTTCTGCAGTCTATAAGCAATGCCCACACACAGGAAGCCATTAACTGACATGAGTATGTGTAACTATGGAGATACTGCTTGGGATACTGATAAATACGAAAGCTTTTGAAGCTGGTTTTGGTTATCAGAATACAGACAGTAGTGCCATTTTCTTTATCAATGTCACAGGACCTTAAAAAAAATAAGAATGATAAATAAGGAAGGAAGGAAGGAAGGAAGGAAGGAAGGAAGGAAGGAAGGAAGGAGGGAAGGGGGGAAGGAGGGAAGGAGGGAAGGAAGGAAGATTTTAGAGGCAGTTGTGAAGATTTTCAGAGCTTGCACTTATAGGAAACCCACCAGAAAAAAAAGGAAAAAAAGAAAAAGAAAAAAAAGGAATGCCTCATACAAGTTATAAATGTGGACAAACTTAATTGCTTTTTCATCTCTGAAGATTCATAGGTAAAGCACAACTTTAACTCCCCTTCTCCCCGGCTCTCCTGACCTTCACTTTTTTGGAGATATAGACAGATTGATGTTGGTGAATGAAATGGTGAAGATGAAACACAAGCAACCACTTTTGAAACCTGGGAGATTTATGACTTGAAGGTGGCTGAAACTGAGCATGATGAAAGGGAGCTAGCTGCTGCAGTGCAAAGGTGTTAAAGATTCTTACTAATCTTTCTTGTTCAAAACACTGGTATCTGAATCCACTGCATTGATTTAACCTTCTGAGTGGCCAGAATTTTTAGTACCTTATTTAGGGCTTTCTGCTGAGTTGTAACAGAAGCTTTAAGATTGCTATTCACAACCATTATCTTGTTGTGGAAGATAATATGTAGAGCAGTAACTGCACTCTGCAAACTTGTATTTGTGATGTGTTCCCTGACATGGAATCTCTGAGTAGAGCCATAAGGAAACAGAAAGCCAGAGGAAGGGAATGGCAAACTTACAGCAAAAGAGAGTTTAAAAAACTAGGTGTCTGAAGTTGAAGAAAATCCAGGGAAAAGGAAAGCCTAAAATCGAGTCAAATAAAAGGTCAAGAAGATCAATGGAAAGAAATAGAAAACATTTCATAGACAGCCAGATGATCGTGGGGTAGTGCAGTTCTTCTAACATATTCTGAGGTTGAGATAGCTTGCCCTTTCTGTTCTTAAATTTCCATCAAGGCACTGTCATCTCCAGAATATTATTAAATATTTCTAAAGCTAAGATAGCAGACAGACTAGACAAAAATCACAAAGCAATAACAGACTCATGACCACTGGAAATTTCATGTTTGTTACGTGAGCTTGTGAGCATCCAGTGTGCTGGTATTTTCAAAGATGTTGTTGTATTAGTATTCTGAAGGTGCTACTTATTTGTACCTGGTTTCTGATGCACTTAATGCTGTGCTCCATTGTCCCGTGGTAGACTGGAAAAAGAATTTCAGTCCTGTCAGGCACATGGTGATATTCAATTTCCTTGCTACTCCTAAGAAAGTCATGATCAGGATTAAGCCACTAAATGTATTCAGAATCAAAAGGGAAATCTTCCCAGATCAAGGAAGAAAACTGTTCTCTTTTGTATCCTGTCTGCCTCATAAATGATCTTATAATTTTATTTAATATATCTGCAGTTATTGCGGGAAAGTGGGACATTTGGATTCTTCTTATTGCTAACAAATGGATAGTCAACTGAAAAGAAGCATCCTTTCTGATCATGTACACATTTCCAAATGCCTGAAGCTGAAGCACCTACCTCTGAGGCTCCAATTGCCTTTTCCTGTCTATTCTTTCTCCCTGCCTACGCCTTAATGGCATCTGTAAGTTCTCAGTGCTTTGTAAAAATAATTTTAAATTATATGGAGCAAACCTGTGGCAAATCCATACTTGTAATAGCACTTCCCCTTCTCAAATTTGGGTACACTTTAGGACTGACAAATCTTTTCTACATATTGTAAGTTGACTAGTTTAGTTGATTCAGGAACAATTTTAGCAAAAAAAAAAAAATCTCTCTTCTGATGAATAAAGTACAGGTTTACATACCCAGGCTGTGTGTAATCCATCCCCTGCAAAGTCAATAAAAAAAGAACATTTCTATAATGACTGCTTCCATGAGGGAATGATCTGAAAGTAAGTCATTGCTGCTCCCACTGATCCCCATTTTTAGTGCATCAGAAGCCCACAACAGGAAGCCTCCTCAATAGGGTATAAAAGATACAACTGAGTTTCAAACTCAGCAGTCCTGTCCTGACAGACATTCAAAAAAGCTGCTGACAAAATATGGACATCCATTTCATGAAAGCCCACATACAGAGAAGAAATCCTCTCTAGGAGCTTGAGTTCTGCACACTTTTCTACAGAAAAGGGCAGAATCTGCATCACAGAATGACCTAGAGTTAATCTTTACAGTATATGATGCCAGAGAGTAGCAAAAAGTAGGGAGGAGACTGGAGAGGTGAATCTTGAGGTCCTTTCATGACCTGTGCTTCCCCCCAAAAAAAGTGTCAATATCCAAAGAGAGTTGCCTACATTCATTTCTGTTGATTTTATTGGCATTGAGGGGAAGCAAAACATTAGACTTTCCTTCCTTTCAGTAAAAGCAAAGTAGTTTCCTCTGCAGGTATATATATATACTAAGATAGGGAATAAAAACAACACGGGGTTCCAGTTAAATCCCCAGCAAGTATGAAATCCATTTCAGATTTGACTGACATTACTCACCAAGGACTGTACCACCACTAAAGAACCCAGCTATTAAAATGTGAATTATTTTAGTTTCTTGAAAGACTCACAATTACTTAATAATCCCAAGAATTTAGGGCATTTTTTCAGGTTGTGTTAAGTCAACTAAAGTGTTGCATGATGTTAGCTCGCTTTTGTTCTGGTCTTACATAATGCTACTGTAAAACACATCAGAAACAAGAACTAAAAACACATGGCTCTCTGTCCATAACCCAGTAGAGATAAGAAAATTTGCCTATAGGCCAGTAACTGTGGACATTTTCAGTCATATCTATGCTAACTAGCTGCCAAATGCAGTTGCCTGGCAGTGGCTTAGCAATTCAAGACTTGGAGGATCACACATGCACTGTTAAAAAAGTAGGAATAACTCCATCAAAGCAGGACTTATTTTCCCTTACTTTTATTTTTGTGACTTTCTGAAATTGATCGTTCTTTATAACATAACTCTGATATATATTACAGTTCTAGAAAGGTACACTCAGATGTATTGTTCCTGGAGATCATGTTACTGATGCCATGTTCGTGCTTGTTTGAATCCTAAGTTGTCAAAAATTTAAAGCATGGATCTTGGCATCAAGTGACCTGTGACAGCAACATTTCCCATCATTTCAACTTCATTTACCCCAATAAACCTGGGAAGAGTGTGGAAATCTCACCATGCAGAGACTGTATACTTCATTCGGAATGGAGATCCTTGCAGCAGTTTTAGAGAAGCCATTGATCACGTGTGATAGAGCATGACATGGAGTAACATGGAGTGCATGGATGTAGTCACTTGCATACAGTGAGACAACTTGTAGATTTAAGCTGTCTTGACTGGACAAGCAAATTCTTCTTTCCTTTGTATTCTACTTATTTTCATGCAGTGAAAATGCTTCAAGTGTTTTCTGTTGGACAGTATCAGATTCTTTCAAGCTTTTATGTGGGTTTATTTACATTACATGTAAAGTAACAGAAGAGGCATCAAATCCACATCTATTTCTTAAAATCTTTCAATAAATCTAAAAAAAACTTGGGTGATTCCTACTAATTGGACAGCAAAAACAGATGATAAAGCAGTAAGTAGATGATCATTCATCAGTATTACTGAATGATATGATGAAATTTTCATATTTTCCAGTCCTGTTTTATACACCCCCAAGCCCTCTTAGGCATACCCTGGCCAGGTTAGATATAATGAACTATGGATTTCAGTGTCTTTTGCAAAGAATATCTTCCTTAACCTGTCCTCTTCTTCCACATCTTATATTCAGGGTGAAAAATACATCCTTGAGGAAATCAGCACGATTTATTTATTTTTTATAATTACTTTTTTGAATGTCAAAGAGAACAATTCACCTGCATATGAACCTGTTCCACGGTAAAAGCTTCTCCAAATCTTCTCCAAACAACACTACCATCCAATGTCATATGCTGTTCTGACAACTGCTTGGGAAAAGCCAGAATAACCCTAATATAGATTGGATATTGCTGGAGATGGACCATTGCTGATCTGTAATAACTGCTCTGATATGGAAGGTTAGGGAGAAGGAAATAACCTGGAGTCTTTCAGAATTAAATAAGATTTCTTGAGACTGATTAGGCTGTGGTGCAAATCAGCTTGATTAACAGCTCTTAGAACATTAGTGATCTTAGTGTTGTGTCCTTAGTCAGTGACTAGTACTGAAGAGTGGGAGCTCATTGTTCATGAGAATGATTCAGATTTAACCTTGTGCTTAAAAAACTGATTGCCTGCTTAGGTTATGCTCTGGCCAGTTTGTCATTCTTTGTTTCTGTTTCTCTTGTTCCAGAGAAAGCATCACAAATGTGGGCAAGCTCTTCCGTGCAATGAGATGAGAAGGAACTTCAAAAAGAGGAACTTTGTTATGAGACAGATTTGAGGTGGTGTGGGGAGATTAGTCACTCTACTGTCTGTAGCACTTCTCTGAACTGTGATTTTGCAAACTTTTTTGTAAAGGGTACAGAGGATTTCTTGGATTCTTCCAGTGTGTGACTTAACAGGATTATAATGAGGTTTAAGATAGTCTTTGTGCAAACACCAAAAATATACGCTTTCCTCCTATGCACCTGCTTATTACCCAGCGCGCTGATTTTCCTAGTTTATCTATCTCTCCACAAGTCCACCCTAATCCCCTCTTCCAAACAGTCTTGCCTGTGCTGATCTATTTTTATTCCAATGTTTTTAATTCTGCTCACATCGTTTTCTTTCCAGTCCCTCCAGATTTCTCCTTTCGGCAGGGATATTCCCCAGGTAAACTGTCTGACTGCTCACAATCCACAGGGCTGGACCATGGGGCAGAGCCATAACAAAGCACAGGGTCAGTGGAGAGAGAGAGAGAAGAGCTAATCCCAAGATTCCCGCACAGGATAGGTCTGAAGAAACAGGTAGTGAAAGTTGCTAAAGGTGTTTTTTCAGTCAGTTAAGAAAAGGCAATATTTTTAATGTAGAATTGTAAAAAGACACTGACAAGCAGAGCTTTGTTCTATATTCCTTCCACATCAGGAGCAGATCCTAACCAGTCACTTTGCATCCAGCCCCTTCTTCCTTAAGCCCATAGTCATTTTAATCATTTTAGTACAGAATCATATTCCTTAATATGTTATGTGTTGTCGAGTTTGTTATGAAACTGGAAGCATTCAGCTCTACAATACAAGACCATCCAGGAGATATCTTAGAGTGTAACATGGACACACTGTTACTGTTAAACCCCTAACTACCCTTCAGGTGGGATTGCTCTTGCTTATTTTTTGTCCTATCCTTAAGTATACATTCATATTCCATACAGTAGTATTACACCCAAGCATCATCTCTCCCTCTGGAAAGCAGGGAGGTAACACAAGGATTCTTTTTGTAGGCAGCTAATCTTGTCTTTTCTAATAATGCCCTTCAGATGATTTATCTCACCTAAGGAAGATCACAAACCTTGTAAGAAAAAGTCATCTCTGTCCATTTTGCTTCAGACAACTTCACCTACTTCTGCACCCTGATTTTATTTGATTTCTGTAGTTGCTCTCTTTCCTGTCATTATCGTTCACACATGTAGACCTAAACAAGATTACCAGAAAAAGATATCACAAGAAGAGAAATTAAAGCAGGCATTGGCATTCCAGTTCCCTTATATTTCCTTTTGGCTTTTTCCTTTTCTCCCTTTCTCTTTCTCCCTATTTCTCTTATAGCTTCATGCAGTGCTTAGGGTTGCAAGTGTGAAGAATGAGTGCTTTAAAAGCCATCAATAGATTGATGACACTGTATTTTTATTCTCTTGTATTTTGTGTAGGTATTGTTGTTTTTTTTCCCTCTTTTGTTAACTTTGATCCCCTGGACCTTAACATGAGTTTGAGAAAACCTGTGGGTTTTGGTGTCATCCAATTATAGAAGTATTGATAAGAATACAGCAGGGATCATGATCAGTTCCTGTAAGCTCCTCATGGGTCTGCTTTTTCCAGATCATCACCCACTGTACTGCACAGACGATTACCTGGCAATTTCTTGATGTGAGCATTTGTGCTTGGTTTTGGTTAGATGAAATCAATTTTTCATTCAGAATTTATTGGTTTCCTTTACTCACCTTAAGCATCACTTCTAGTTTGCCAAGGTACGTGATTGCTGTACTAAGTTGTGATTTCAGTATAAGTCAGCTGTTCATTACAGCCAAGTGAGATGATTCAATTTTCTTGCTGATATACTGAATTCTTGTTATAACAGGAAACAAACATTTTCTTGGTAAGCTAAACTAATTTTTTATGGTGGTGAATGACTCACTGAGAAATCATTCTTGACAGTGGCTGCAACCATTTTTAAACACTATTTGTCTAAAGGAGGAAGACTGTGTTCAGTTCCTTTCTTTTATGGTACAGACTAACATATCCCTGTTTATTATTAACATTTTCCAGCCTCTAGAAGAGAACAGTGGAATCCATACTAATAGTATTGGATCTCATTTTTCTTCCCATGGAAACTAGCAGAAAAAATGTAATCTGTTACTAGACAGAGAAATCACATTTCTTCCAAGGTGTGCTTACCCAGTTCACAAAGGAAAGAGAGATATACCCGCTTCATTTTGATATTAATTACCTTGTACATACAACAGACACTTTTCCTCTTAGGAGATATTGGTAAATCTTTATTGTTAACAATGTTGGGATGAATGACAACAGCTGTCTGAGACTGAAACTTCCCTACAGCATCAATGATATTAATCTTTTACTTCACAGGATAACAATTTGCAGAAGTGTTTAGATATGCATCTTTTATACAGCAGTGGTTTCCAACCTGACATTTTGTGCTAAGGCTCTCAGATTAGCAGTCTAGGGCCCTAAATCAAAATGTTTAATAGCAAAGATGCTGATGGATCCTTGTTTGTCCTGCTGCTCTCATATTATTCCTTATGTCTGTCCTGGTGTGTGTTAGGACTGCACAGAGAGAAAAGGAAAAAGGAAAGGGGGAAGGGGGAAGGGGGAAGGGGGAAGGGGGAAGGGGGGAGGGGGGGGGGGGGGGGGGG